>OY288270.1:10248709-10518709 GCA_958450335.1 Hibiscus tridactylites
ATTTAGCATTTCACCAAAAGCTTTTCTCTTCCTGTCATATTCTTTGATTTCGGTGTGAATGCAGATAAATACGACACTTGCGTTTTATTTCATGTAATATAAAAACACAGTTATTTCTTCTTTTTCTTCGTTCTTTCGATCATTTTCCCCTACTTATTTGGGTTTCTGCATTCTTTGTTCTAAACAACTTCTGGTGCATTCAAACTGTAATACCCTAATTTTACTCGGGTATAGGTATAAATACTATATGTTCTTATTAAATAAAATAAACAAATAAATAAATATAAATATACATGATATACAAATAAATAAATAAAAGTTAGTCCATATAAATAAGAGTCCATATATACAACTTAAGTGTCCATTACATAGTAAAAGTCCATTTATAATACACAAACCCTTTTATATATCCTAAAAGCCCAAAATACAACTTCAAGCCCAATACACATTTTTTCCGCCCAAATATGTGTTTCATCGGGTAAGGAGGCCCAAACTAGTACACATGTGCTTCTTTGGCCTGCCAAAAGTGCCATGTGTCGCCACAGGATTCGCCCGTTCATTATTCACGCGAATCCAACCCCTCTGACGTCATCCCTTGCATCAGCCTATATACAGAGGAGAGAGAATTAGGGGAGGATAATAATGAGATCATTAAATACTAAAAAAATAAAAAAGAGAGATATCTGCCTTTAAAATTAAACCAATCAAAATTCGAGAGTTGCAGAGACGCCACCGTCGCGGAAAAAAGACGTTGTGTCGTCAGAGCGAGCGCATCGCCGTCGAAATAGTACCGAAAGGTATAAGTCGCCTTCCTCTTTTATTCACCTGCAATAAACATTAAAACCTTATATTTAGATTCCTAAAAAAACTAAAAAATAGTAGCTAGATTCGAAATAAAAATTAAGTCTAAAGAAACAAGTAAAACAAATAGGTCGAAGCCTTATCTTGATGTTGGAGTGTTCGTCGAGCGGTGGTCGGAGAGGTGATAGCACGTCGGTGTCGAAAATGAGCGATGAGCGACCGAGACAGATAGTTTAGGCTTATGAAAGGGAGAAGAAGGGCAGAGTCTGTCGAATTTGGGCTTAGATTAGGATTTAGGGTTAAAATTTGAGATTTTTTTCCGGGGGATTAGGATTTTGGTCGGCGGCTAGCCGGAGGCGGGTGGTGGTCAAAGTGGTGGCCCGTGGCCGGGAAATATGTTTTGGCGATTGGTGAGTGGCGGCAGAGGATCAAAGTTAAAAAAATGAAGAATGATGATGAATCTTGAGATGAATGTGGTTGGTGAGTGGCGGCTGAGGATCACTTAGAAATTATTAATTATTAGAGCCTTTAGATTTAAGTACTTGAATTAAAATTAAATAAATTGAATAGGTAATATAATTGTACCACCCCAAATTTTGCCCAATTTTGAAATCCCTAAATCAGTAACCCTAAAATTTGGGGAATTTAATTCAGAAACCCTAATTGAGTTTAAGGGCTAAATTGAGAAAATTCAAAATTATGAGGCTTAGCTTTGAAATTCGTGGGTTAATTTTATAATTTATGGAAATTTAAGTGCTCGTTTTCAAACCCTAAATAACTTCATTGGCTCCTATTGTAATTTACTCATTAAATTGGGTATTTAAGCATCATTTTCGGCATGAGAGGGTCTTTTGGGATTCCATTTGATTTTTCAGCAGCACCCCACTCCCTTATCTGTCGATATCTCCCCCTCACCCCTTGTTCTCCGGCGAAGCTCCGGTGACCACCTTGCCACCGTCTGTTTCTCGTGTCATCACCATCATCTTGCTCGTCTTCCCTTCGCGAACAAACCTCAAACGTTAGATGGTTCTTGTCGGCCGTCGTTTGTGAGAAAACGACGTTAAACCGTTCGTATCCGCCGCCGCCCTCTCTTTTCTTCTTCGTTTTGGTTTGGGTAAGCCACCATGAATTTCTCTCTTGCGTTTAATCTCTCTGTAAATTGTGTTGTGGTTCTGAAATTGGTGTGTTATCTTTAAGGTTGCTGGGTTTTTAAATCCTTCGTTTCCGTTGTTGGCCGAAATTACCATGGTGGACATTGTTTGTGCTTTCAGTGAGCCACCATCGTCATTCTGCATTTGAGCTGCCGCCATCATTTTGGCATCCGCACCGCCGTTGTGCTTGTCTAGATTTGTCGTCGTCACACTGTCGAACCGCCGCTGTCGATCGTTTTTCGCTGTCGTTGCTCCTGCTTCGTCATCTCTGTCGCCGACAAGCAAGGGTCTGTAAACCCTAGCTTCAGTTTGCAGGATTGTGTTAGGGCAATGGGTTATGTGAATGTTTGGGTTAGGTTGAGCCCAAATCACGAGGCTCGTTTGTGGATGTGTGATCTTGTGAGCCTGTTTGTGGGAAACCAAACTGATCCCAGATATGTGTTATGACACAAGTGTGAGAGCCCATTTCAGTGCGCCTAAGTGTAACCAAAACAAGAATTGAAACGAACTAGTGAACCAAACTGGATCAGTGTGCTAGACCGAACCGGTCTTTTGAATCATATTAAATCGAACCAGATTAGTGAACCTTGAACCGAATCAGACCATGAGTCTTGAACCGGACCTTTGACTGTTGACTGAACCAGTTTGACTTTGACTGGAGTTGACTTTGATCAGAGTTGACCGTTGACCTTGGACCTATTTGACCGGAGTTGACTTTGACTATGACCAAAGTTGACCAAGAGTTGACTTTTTTTCAGAAAACATCCATCTTAACCTTTCTCGACGACCTGAATCCAAATTCGCTGCCCGTTTTGTCTAATTCGAACCAGAAAACCTGTTTTGCTAATTTCAATCAATTATAGCATAATTTGTTAGGTTGTGGATTTCAGAATCTAATTAGAAATATTCTTGTATTCAGGTGCCGACCTTGAGACCGTTGGGTTACCTTCAGTTGTTCAGACCGATCGTGTACGTTCTTCGAGATCTTCACGTGAGTATATCTTAGTTTGGTTTTCAGTGTTTTATTCGGTGGCTTAGTGATAGAAATAAATGCTAATATAGAATTCATATCTCGTAGGTCCTCATTTAGTGTGATCCGAGCGTGAGGCTCGCCCTTCTCGAGATTAAAGCTTTTGTGGCTAAGGTGTGTTTCTTGGGGGTGTTTTCAGTAAATGTTTTATTCTTGCTTGATTTATTATCCGATTAATTATGGTTTGGGACTATTTGAAACATCATGCATAACATAATGAAATGTGTTTTAAAACAAGCATCTGATTTTCGAAAAATATGATACTCGTAAGAGTTCAGATTTATGATTTTACAAATCATATCATGTGTCATTTGTTCGGAATAATATTCAGAAAAAGCGAGGGAAACCTCCACTCTGGCGAGCGAAAGCTCCACTCTGGCGAGGGCAACCTCTACTCTATATGATATCGGATATTCGGGCATTGCATCATGCATCAGACATCATAACCTTTATGATTTTGATTTATCGGATATACTGTGTTTTCAGAAATGAATTTATCGGAAAAATAAAATACTGTTTTGATTCTGTGTTTTGTTTATACAAAAGGACACACTAAGCTCTTTAGCTTACACCCCCTTAGTTTTTACGTTCAGATACTCTGACTTATTAGGCGACTCGGTCCTTGGAGCATCTCTGTTTATTCAGATATTAATTTTCAGTATGAACTCTTTTAACTACTTTGATTTACTATTTTAATATTATTTGGAATATTCGTGTAATATGGACATTGGGAATGTTTATAATTTGGGATTATTGGATGCATGCATTTACGAACTTGTTTTCAGATATTTTAATTAATTATCACAATCATATTAATTATTAGGTTTCTACTTATTCAATTGATTATTATGAATTTTATTATATTTAACCTAAATTGTTTCGCGTGGGACAAGTTTTCAAACCTAACTACCTAAATTTGGCTTTTTCTTCTAAGTTGGGTTTAGGGGGTTACATTTAGTGGTATCAGAGCCTAGGTTCAACCCATGGACTGTAAGGCCTACAACAATTATTTTCAAATGTTTTCGACTTCTGCATTCATCCAAAATATTTTGGGACATATGAGAATTTTCTGAAAAATATATTATGGTATTCTGTGATTTTGTAACACCCGGGTTAGGGGGTCGGGTGAAAGTAAATTATTAAAATATAATTACGGGCTTTATATTTTCAAAGAAAATAAATATATGTTGGACTAGTCATCTTTTAAGCCCAAAACCATGGATTTTATACTATTGAAATTATCCCTACTCATTAAGGGTATTTTTGACCTTTGGCTTTTAAAATAAAACAAAACAAATAAAATACTTTTTATGCTCATCTTCCTCCCCTCCTCTTTCAAAACCAACGACACTCTCCCCTCCCCATTGCAAGTTACTATTCCATTTCCTTCTTGCTTGATTCTTGATGATTTTTCAAAGGTAAAATTGATTTTATGTTGTCCTTTCTATTTCCTATCTAACCTTAGTCTTTATTGTTCATAAAACTAATGTTTCCATATTTTGGGTTTTCCAAAGATTTGATAAAGGTTGTAGCTTTATGGATTTTTAGTTAAGCTTTTGATTTATTAATGTTAGGCAAGTTATTTGTAAACCAAAAGGTCCAACATATCTAATTTTTACATGGTTTTAACTTGATTTTCGGATATGGGTTTTAATGGGGTTTTAGAGTATTCAAAAATGGAGTTTTGGGGCTGTTTTAGTGTGAGAAGTGATGGCTGATGTTTTAGTTATGTTTGAAGGTTGTTTTGAGTGTGTTAGATGGCAATTTGGATGTTGGAAACATTGGTTATTTGCTGAGTTTGAGGGCTGCTCGAAAATGATGTTTTGAGAGTGTTCTTGGGTCGAATATATATGCTTGAATTGTGTTATGGGTTTGCAGCAAGTTTTGGTGATTGATTATTGGTGTTTTGATTGTGTTGGATGATTAGAGTCAAGGTTTTGTGTTGGCGAAGCCTCGGGAACAAATTTCGATAGCTTGGTGGATTGATCGGCTAGTGTTGAGCTTGGATAGTTGGTGAGTGATTCTTCGGTTTTAAATTGGTTTTCAAAATTCCTTGGTCTGAGCATATAGTCCTAGGTTGGGCTTGGTAAACCCACCTAGAGTTGGGGTTAGATTGGTAGTCTAATCCCAAACTTTAGTTTAGAAGACTATGGTTGATCTTGTGGATGTTGTGTTTATGCCTCATGTATTAATTGTGATTGATGTTGCTATGCATATTGTGGCTATGTGTAATGTTGAGGCATGATGATTTATTTATGCATTGTGATATGCATGTGTTTGATGAAATGTGGGTTACATGATTGTAAATCATGATGGATACGTGCTAGGCACGGGAGTTGGTAAGGATGTTGTGTTATGATGAGCTTGTGATGAGTTAGTATTGGCACTAGTATGCTTGGGTACAAATGATCGATCATTAGGATGTTAGTGTGCACAAGAGTGTCGAAATGCGCATGTGGTCTTGGTGATGGTAGTCACCAAGATGGAGTACGAGTACGCCCGGAAATCTTCATTTATATTTTAGTCGATGACGAGTGAAATCCCATCGACGGGGCGTGAGGATGAGTGGAATCCCCTCCGCGTGGAACGGTGATGGTGGAATCCCACCGTAAGGTAATGTAAAGGTTGAGTTGTTGGATGTGAGTTCCAACGGTTGTTATCCGCCTATATGGGTCATAGCTAGGTGCCAATACGGTTTGTTAAATGTGATTCATATGGTTGTATATGGACATGTTGAGCATGTCATGATATTTGAGGTTATGTTCATGCATTTCATATATTTGACTCATGTGGTTTCGAAGGTAAGGAATCATGCATTCATCCTTGGTTTGATGCTCGTGCTTGGACCTTGCATTGTCGAGGTTTGTTTTATGAGCTTACCATCACTAAGTTTTGCGCTTACGCTCTCTTTTGTTCGACAATGCAGATCCTTAGCTCGTGGGTTGCTTGTGCGAGGAGAAGGGCCTCCAAGTGTGCTATTTCTACCTTCAAGTATGGACTTTTAAGTTAATTGATGTAATAGCTAAGCAATGGGATTCGAGTATGTTGTTTGGTGTATAGGAGCGTGTTAAGACTCCTTTAGTATGTTGATGTTTTGGTTTGTGGCTTGTTTATGCTATGTATGTTGGCCATGTGGCCCTTATCTCTATGCTTATGACATGTCTAATGGTTGGGTCCTTAGCTTCTTCTATGGTATACTATATGGATGTTGTTGATGCTCCGTTGTTCGCTTAAAATGTTTCGTATGCTGATTCTTGGTTGTTAAATGTTGTATGAATGTTTGCTTGTGGCTAGGTGAGTCGTAAATTGCATTTAGAGTTGAGTTTTGGTGTGTTTTGCTGCTAATTTGAGTCTTGCAGTACAGGGCGTATCGGTACGCCCAAGGCCCGTATCGATACGGTCCTACACTTTGGGACTCAGATTTGGCTTAGCGTACCGGTACACGGGGGTGTATCGATATGCCAAAACCTCTCTGGAAATTTGAGATTTTGACGAGATTTTGGCGTATCGGTACGGTTCTTATCGTTTGACCGTGAGAAGTTGACCAGTGAGGGCGTATTGGTACGGTCAACCAGTGTACCGATACGGTCTCCCTATGTTGACCATAGGCTGTTGACCTAGTCAAGGCGTATCGATACCCTCTTCTAGTGTATCGATACGGCCTGGTGTACAATCTAAAATGGGCTGTTTTAAATTGCTTGTTTGGTTGTTTCGCATCGCTTGATGTTTCCGCTGTCATTGTTTCACATAGGATGTATTAAAGCCTTTAGACAAGATAAAAAATAAAAGAATTTTCTTCTAGGGTTGCTAACCGAAAGGGAGCCTTAACGGGTTTCACTTCAGTTTTCCCCGTGTAACCCACCCGGACCTGTCAGTCGCCTAGACCGGGACGAGGGGGTTACAGATTTTGTCTTCAATGTTTTCAAAGTGTTTTAAATCCGAAACTCTAGTACCGATTCTGACCCTAGGTTATTACCTTTTGTAGATAGTTCACTATGCCACCGCGTAAGAGTCCTAATTTATCGTTTGTTCGTGGACGTGGTCGTACTATTGCTTCTGGTAGTGATCATCCACCTTCTGTTGGGCAAATGGGAAATCAGAATGAGATATCGGGTAATGAGATAGATCCGTTGGGAGGACATCAGATCGGAAATGATGACTCACTCGATGTTGAGGATACTAAGACAGTTCAACCGGACAGTACAACAGTTCACCGAGAGTTGCTCCGTTATCTTAGATAGTCAGAGGGTCCGAGAAACCTATTTCTTCAGAATTCATAGTTGCTGGGATGAAATTGTTTGAGGGTAAAACAGGTACACATCCAGCCAATACAGAGTATTGGCTAAAGAAATTACAACGGTTATTTGTTGAGATGGATTATCCAGCTAATCAGAAATTGCGAGCCGCTGTATCTTTGTTAGGGGGTGAAGCTCAGAATTGGTGGGAGTCAGTGGTTGATACTATTCCATCCAGTCAGATCACATGGGAGTTTTTCCGAAAGGCTTTTCAGGATCGGTATGTGGGAGCTGAGTTCCTAGCGAAGAGTCGTGATGAGTTTATGAATCTGAAACAGAATAACATGTCAGTGAATGATTATGAGATCGAGTTTCGGAGGTTGGCCAAGTATGCTCCTGGGTTAGTTGCGACTGAGGAAGATACGTGTGACTAGTTTTTGAAGGGACTTCGACTGCCAATTCAGAGAGATGTTGCAACACATCATGATAAAGTATTCAACAACATGGTTAGTCGGGCTAAAACTGCTGAGAGGATTCTTGCATTAATGGAAAAGGAGGAACTTCAGAATTCTGACCAAGTCGTGAAGCAACTGAACATACCTGTTCAGCCTAGTTTTGTTAACCCGTCTGGGAAGAGGTCTAGAGATGAGTTTGTTCCTCATAGTTATCGGAATGTAAGACCCGCAGTATCGATAGTTCCATCTGGAAGCCAGGGTAGTTTAAAAGTTCATCGGCCTATTTCTGTATGTGGCTTTTGCAACAAAAAGCATAACAGAGAGTGCAGATTGATGAACATAACGTGTTTCAGATGTGGTTCTCAGGATCACTACTTAAAGAATTGTCCACGTTCAGCTACTGGTTCATCCATTCAGATTCAGGGTCATGCATTAGTTCAGGCACCTCACCGAGGTAGATGGCAGTTTAGGTCAGTGTCTTTTGGTACTGCTAGTAGAGATAATCATGCTTAGAGTGGTGGATCAGCTAGATCCGAGATTAGACGTCCAGGTTCAGTACATCCAACGAGAGCTCGTGTTTGATATGATGATATACATGATGACATAGAAGGTACATTTTAATATGTTTCAGTTCTATGTCTCAGTATTTTCGGTTATAATAGATCTTAAATTCAGAATGGGAAAATATATGCGTGTTTTAGTTGGTTTTGAGATCTGTTGTTAAATCTGAAAATTTTGAGGACGAAATTTCTTTTAAGGGATGGAGAGTTGTAACACCCCAAATTTTGCCCAATTTTGAAATCCCTAAATCGGTAACCTAGAATTTGGGGAATTTAATTCAAAAACCCTAATTGAGTTTAAGGGCTAAATTATATTTTAAAAATATAAAGCCCGAAATTATATTTTAATAATTTAATTTCACCCGACCCCCTAACCCGGGTGTTACAAGGCGACTTGGTACTTGGAGCATCTCTTGTTTATTTAGATATTAATTTTCAGTATGAACTCTTTTGACTACTTTGATTTACTATTTTAATATTATTTGGAATATTCGTGTAATATAGACATTGGGAATGTTTATGATTTGGGATTATTGGAAGCATGCATTTACGAACTTGTTTTCAGATATTTTAACTAATTATCATAATCATATTAATTACTAGGTTTCTACTTATTCAATTGATTATTATGAATTTTATTATATTTAACCTAAATTGTTTCGTGTGGGACAAGTTTTCAAACCTGACTACCTAAATTCAACTTTTTCTTCTAAGTCGAGTTTAGGGGTTACAATAATTGTAAAAAATGAATGCGTATTAAAAGGAAAACCTTAAATGGAACAATTAATACACATTTTAACTTAGAATTTGAAAAGTGATCTAATAATAAAATAGAGTCTTAATTAAGATTATTACTTTAAATATTAGTCAAATTAATTCGATTAGTGGGTATTATATGGAATTTATGGGCCTTAATATGAATGACACTCTAACTATTGGGGTGTTATTACATGAATGCCCTTAAGTTTAATAATGTCCCTAATCTTAAATAATTAAATTGATTAGAGCTTTTAGGTTAGAACTTAAAAATTACAAGATAATAATTAATATGGCATGAAGAACCTTTTATGTTGTAAATACATTTTTGGGTACGAATAGGGGTGTCCTAAGGAAATTGGACGCCTTTAATCTCGTATTTGAATAAAAATGTATTTCCTTATAAAAGGATATTCCCATTTGAAATAAAAATCCAGTTAATAATTAAGGGTCAAATTAAATTCAAATTATTATTTCTCAAATGCCAAAATGCCATGTAAAATTTAAAGGTACTGATAACAAGCGTTTGTAAGGTGATAATCCTTCCCTACGCGTAACCCACTTCTGAACCCAGATTTTAAAATAAAGAATCTCTTGTTGTTTTTACGGTGTTTGGTCTTGCAGAGTGATCGGTAGGGACTTCAAATTATTTTCAAAATTAAAGGAAATCTAATTTAATATGAAAAACTTAAAATTTCAAGATTGAGTTAAAATGGACAAAAAAAACCCAAATTTTCAAAACCCTCAGGCTATTTTCACACCCAGATCAAAAATGGCCACGACACAAGCTTTCAAGGGCTATACTTGGTCTATTTGTTAGTGTTTTTTCTTGTTGGGTGTTGCATTTTGGGGTTAAAAGGCGCATTCTTTGAGATTCAACCATGCCTGCTCTTGTTAATTGCCGTGGTAAGCTAATTTTCATTTTGTTATTCTTATTGTTTTTATTGGGTAAAAATTGTCTTAGTATTTATTAGACCTGTTTGTAACTCTTAGGTCGGTGATTTTGATTGAAATTAAGGGTGAGCGTTCGAGCGAGTCGAGTCAAAAAATTTCGAGTTATTCGAGTTAACGCGTCATATTTTATGACTTAAACTTAATTTGAAATTTTTTTCGATTCGAGTCGAGTTTATGAAATTCGAGTCGAGTTGAGTTTATGAAATTTGAGTCGAGTTCGAGTCGAGTCGAGTTTTCGAGTTTCTATACAAATTTAATTGTAATTATTTACCATGTTATAGTACGATTTGATTCCAATTTAAACGACTTTCTCTATTCATATCAGATATGCATATATATATATATATATATATATATATATATATATATATATTTCTTCATATTATTTTTCACATGCATAAGTAAGATTTGTAATGTTATTTAATAAAAAAATATCATCTAAACTTCTAAAATATATTTATAATATTATTTTTAAATAAGGAACTTTTGAGGATAAAGTACTGATGGGGATATAAATGAGTCAATGAGTTGACGTAAAGAAAAAAAATTACAAAAAATTCAGTTGAATGATCAAATTGAATAAAATATAAAGTTAAAGGGCTAAATTAAAAAAAGAATAAATTTGTTAAAAATATGAATTGAAGTTATATAGATATTATATAGTGTTAGTGAATCATGTGGTTTAATTTTGGTAAAAAATAGACTTAAAACGAAAGAGAAATTAAAGAAATGGGAAATATTCAAAGTTGAGGTGCTAAATTACAAAAGTAGAAAATTTAATTTGAAAATATGAATTGAAGCTAAATAGGTATTCTAGTTTCTACATTGATTTAGGAGCATGTTGTTCAATTTTGGTCAAAATTGACTTAAAACGAAGGAGATATTGAAGAAATGAGGAAATCATACAAAGTTAAGGGGCTGAATTGAAAAAAATATGAAATTTATTTTCAAAAATATAAATTGAAGATAAATACGTATTCTACGTTGGTTTAGGAATACGCGGTTCAAATTTGGTCAAAATGGACTTAAAATGAAAGAGGAATTGAAGAAAAATGAAATCAGTGACTAAATTGCAAAACTGTAAAATTCGGTTTTTCGATTTTTCGAGTTGGGAAAATTCCAAATCGACTCGAAATCGAAATTTTTTCGAGTTAATCGAGTTGACTCGAATAACTCGAACAACTCGAATAACTCGAAATTGAAAAAATATCGATTTTTTCGAGTCGGGTCGAGTTTTGCTCACCCCTAGTTGAAATTAGCCTATGTTGATTTAGATATAGTCATTGTTGGGTTGTTAATGTTTGATCTTATGACACAACCAAAAGACTTCATTTGAATTGGATTTGAAGTTTTGTTTCAATTAGTGTTTAGTTTTGAACTGGAAATGAAGAAAAAAAAAGTTGGGATTGTTTAGTTATGTGAATATGCATTAAAACCTTGAAGATTTGCATCAAAGTTGGAAGCTTTTACCAAAGAAATTGTAATTAGGAAACATTGTTGAGATGGTTTTAACTTATTGCAGTTCCTGTTTATTGGAATTTCAGGTGATGATGAGTTCTATTTTAGGGCTTCTTTTAATAGAAAAATTTCTACAAACTTCGGTAGATTGTGTTTAATCAGTTCCCAAGCGGATGTGTACTGCCCTCCTTCTAAACGAGCTCACATTAGTGCCTCGTTTCTCTTTTGCAAAACCGATTTCGAGCAGAATAAGCAACCATCGATCAATAACTATTAAATTAAAATTAGGACCAAAATTATAGAATGTATAAGTAACATGGACTAAATGTGTAATTATATAAATTTTTACTAACTGTCACATCACTCCTTCCATTAGGTTCTAACGGTTGGTGGTCACATCGAGTTCATTTTAATAGTACGATGGGTTAATTGCTTCGAAAAAAAGTATGGTGGTCAAATCGCAACTAAACCCATAATATGGTGGTCATTTATGTAGTTTACCCTAAATAAATAATAGTGTAGAATGTAGATTATCATTCATTCAAATTATTGTCAACAATCTCTAGAGTAAGTGGTTAAAATTTCTCTATTTAAAAAAAATTATTTAAAACAAATTTATAATTAATTAATTAAAAATATTAGGCTTAAGGGGTAAATTATCCCATAAGTAAAGTCAAATCAGCATTTTTGTTGCATTAATTTTACACCCGAATTCATTTAATTGCATTAAATTCGGTACTAAGTCATTTAATTTTAGTTACTTAAATTTATGTCACAAGAAAAAATGATGCAAATAAAAGTTAGGGACACCATTATTGACATAAGACCAAAAAAAATTATGTTTCTTTTCGGTGGCCTTTTTATATCTGAACTCTAAAAAGTTAAATTTTAAGTTAAAACTCTGAATTATAAATTATAAACCCTAAACTCAAAAAATGCACTATATCACTCATTTCCAAAATTTTAACTCTAAACCCTAAATTTATTTTTTTAAATGCGATGCATAAAAAAACACCAAAAATAGTTTGATTTTGGTTTACTTGAGATAAACCTAACCAAAATATTAAAATTTTAAATAACTCGTCCAACGAAAGCAGAGATACACAAACGGATAAATTTTTTTGTCCTTTTGAATGCTCTTATTTATGCCCAACATTAAAAAGTATTACAAAATTAAATTTCAAGCTCTAACCGTAAATTTTAAATTCTAAACGTTGCACCCTGTACACTAAAAAATATATACTACCTTAAATTTTCTATACCATAACTATAAACTCTAATCTAAAACCTTAAACTTAATTTTGAGCGTGTGACATAAGTAGGGCACCGAAAAGGACAAAAAATAGGTAAACTATATCAATGACCGCCAAACTATAGGGTTGGTATCAATTTGGCCACTATATTTTTAATTGTGTCAAATATACCACTTAACTATTTAAATGGTTCCAATTAAGCCACCCGTCGTTAAAAAAACGAAAAAGTTGGTGGAACTATTAAAAAATTGGTATAATTACACATTTGGTCCTCTATATTTATACAATATATCAGTTTAGTCATAATTTTAATCTAATAAAATAAATTAATTATTCAGTAAGATGGTGACACATGTCACCACCTTATTGGAAGTCTTTAATTATTTTTATTTAATTAATTTTCTACTTCCAATCAGATAATGACACGTGTCACACTCAATTAGAGGTGGAAAAATGTTAACAAAGAGAATGCTTCAAAAGGGAATTGAACTTAGGACCATGGAATGCAAGGGGCAAGTGCTTACCACTAAGCCAAGCACTTTTTTGTGTTATGAGATACAATTTTTGATATATATCTAAATAGTATTAGTGCCCAGAAAAATTAAAGAAGAGAAAATGATGTTGGGTGGATTCAAACTTGGAACATTAGAGTGGAAACCACACATGCTTACCACTAAGCCAACCCTATTTTTATGAATTTTAATGCTCGGAAAAAGAAAGATTGTTCGAATTTCCTATTTAAATAGGGTTGACTTAGTGGTAAGCATGTGTAGTTTCCACTCTAATGTTCTAGGTTCAAATCCACTCAACATCATTTTCTCTTCTTCAATTTTTTTGGGCAGTGATACTATTTAAATATATATCAAAGATTGTGTCTCATAGTACAAAAAAGCACTTGCCCTTGCAAACATTTTCCCACCTCCAATAAGGTGTCATCTTATTGAATAATTAATTTATTTTATTAGATTAAAATTAAGACTAAATTAATATAATGTATAAACATAGAGGACCAAATATGTAATTATATCAATTTTTTTAACAGTTCCATCAATTTTTTCGTTTTTTTAACGGCGGGTGGCTTAATTGGAACCATTTAAATAGTTAAGTGGTATATTTGACACAATTAAAAATATAATGATCAAATCAACAACAATCCTATAATTTGGTGGTCATTTGTATAGTTTACCCCCAAACAAATTCTATATTAGACAAACTCTCTTTGATCCATATTTCCTGTAGTTTTGACCCCCTCCAAAAAAAAACACTTGAACGTGCAGCTTGCCAGCTCCGGCCTTTGCTTTTCTATTGGACGAAAAGAAACATGGGGAATGAAACAGGGAACCATGACATGGAGCAGCCGGCTGAGACAGAGAAAAACCTGAGGTCGTCTTTTCGCCGGTTATCTTCAAGCTTCAGGAGTGCTACCTCGGACCTTTCTCTGCCATCATCGTTCAGATCAAATAATGACGACGAGCTCGAGTTGCAGTGGGCTGCAATTCAGAGATTGCCTACTTTTGAGCGGCTAAGAACCTCATTGTTCGAGCAAGAGCTTTTATATGATACTAGCAAAGCAGGAGATGATATAAAAGTTGACAGCAAGAGGAAGGTGCTCGATGTTACAGAGCTTGGAGCATTGGAACGCCGTGTTTTCATCGAGAAAATCATTACCAAAGTCGAGGAAGACAATCTCCGTCTCTTAAAGAAACTCAAAGAAAGAATAGACAGGTAAGAATCCATGTCTCTCTTTTATTCTCAAGCAGAAGCAGTCATTTACTATTCACACATGAAAACTTTGTTCAGTAAAAAGACTAAAGGGGTTCTGCATCTGTTGAAAATGAAAATATTGCTCATCTGACAGAAGCAAAACCATAAGCATGATGGATACATGCATATAATTTTTGTTTTCTCGTCCAGTGGCTTGTTTGTGTGAACACCAACATGGAATTGATTTATGAGTAATACCAAGTCAATCAAAAGAGAAATTGTTTTATAGATTCACGACTTTCAACTGATTGTGACATTCCTTCTTAGAGTGGGGTTGGAATTCCCAACTATTGAGGTGAGATTCCGAAATTTATCAGTGGAAGCAGAATGTGAAGTAGTTCAAGGAAAGCCCATTCCTACACTTTGGAATACCATCACCGGTGTATTCTCTGTAAGTGGATCCTAACTCATATATACGATATATATTCAGACACACTAATGGAGGAGATTTAAGATGTTAAACAGGCTTTGACAAAAGTTAGCAGATGCAAGTCTCAATCATACAAGATCAAAATTCTCAAAGATATCAGTGGCATCATCAAGCCCTCAAGGTTCACTTTGGATATTTACTTCTCATATTTATTTTCATATGTGCATGATCTATGAGTTTAGGCTACTTTTTTGGAGAACAATAGTTATACCATTGATAAGCTGTCATAAACTTACTTTGTATGTAGGATGACTCTATTGCTCGGCCCTCCAAGCTGCGGAAAGACCACTTTGTTACAGGCACTTTCAGGGAAGCTTAATCCATCACTCAAGGTTTTCTTTCTGTCCATCAAATCCCTCTTGAAGTAGCAATGTAAATAATCTGCATAGGCGGACACTGACAATACATTACATAATTTTAATGATAGATTCAAAAACTACAACCAAATGACATGTAGTATATAATAATTTCTAAAATAACGAAAAAATTATGAATCGAACAACAATCAATCTAGAGGCATACTTTTATTGCAGGTCACAGGGGAAATATCCTACAATGGTTGCAAGTTCACAGAGTTTGTGCCTCAGAATACATCAGCTTACATAAGTCAGCATGACATACACATTTCTGAAATGACTGTAAGAGAAACACTCGACTTCTCAGCACGTTGTCAGGGCATTGGAAGTAGAGCAGGTATACGTTACTTTGCATCTTTTACCAACAACCATACCTTCATAACAGTAAACTGACCATAAATGTTGTCTACGAATAAAGATATGTTAAAAGAAATTAGTAGAAGAGAGAAGCAATCTGGCATTGTCCCGGAACCAGACATAGACACATACATGAAGGTAATTTGGTAGAAACATTGATCGTGTCAGCCGCTAACAGGGGCTGGATATCATTGCCTTTGGAGCCATTTCTGACAATAATATGTGTTGACAGGCAATTTCTATAGAAGGATTAAAAAGAACTCTCCAGACAGATTATATATTGAAGGTGATTCTCTCAAAAGAAAAGTAGTGTATAAAAGGAAATCAATATTCTTCTCTAACAGTTCCACAACCATTCATTTTCATTCAGATTCTTGGACTGGACACCTGTGCTGATACTATAGTGGGAGATGCAATGAACAGAGGGATCTCAGGTGGTCAGAAAAAAAGGCTGACAACAGGTTGTGCAGATCTATAACCTTCTTATTAAAGTTAACCTTTCGCACTATTACGGACCATCATGAAAGCCTGGTCAGTATAACTCCTTGAGCCTTGCAAAACCATGCTATTCTAATAGATTTTCTATTTGCATTTCTGATAGGAGAAATGATAATTGGTCCTAATAAAGCTCTCTTTATGGATGAAATATCAACTGGCTTAGACAGCTCCACCACCTTCCAAATAGTTACCTGCCTACAACAACTGACCCACATAACTGATGCAACACTTCTAGTATCACTTCTTCAACCGGCACCAGAGACTTTTGATCTCTTTGATGACATTATTCTAATGGCAGAAGGAAAGATTGTATACCATGGACCACGCAGTTATGTTCAAGAGTTCTTTGAACATTGTGGTTTTAGATGCCCCGACCGCAAAGGCGTTGCTGACTTCCTCCAAGAGGTATGTGTCTTTTAATCTACTTAGTACATCTATGATATTTTCCTTTAACTGATGTTTTAAAATAAACCAATTTTAGGTGCTTTCCGAAAAGGACCAAGCACAGTACTGGTATCGTAAAGACGAGCCTTATAGCTTTGTTTCTGCAGACAACTTCATAGTTGCATTCAAGAAGTTTCACGCAATGCAGAAACAAAATGAAGAACTATGCACACCTTTCAATAAACGCGAGAGCCATAAAAATGCCCTGTCATTCAAAATGTATTCATTGGGAAAATGGGAATTACTCAAAGCTTGCATTGCAAGAGAATGGCTTCTCATGAAGAGAAACTCATTTGTTCATGTCTTTAAATCATCACAGGTAATAACAATCATAATAAGCATAAATGTATAATATCAAACATTGGTAACCCGGCATACCTTCTAACCAGCCTTGGATGCTTCCTACATGCAGCTTATAGTTATTGCACTGATAATGATGACCATCTTTATCCGCACTCGGATGAAGCTTGACCTGATCCATGCAAGCTATTACCTTGGTTCCCTATTTTTTTCTCTCATCAGACTAACCACGACCGGAGTTGCTGAGTTGGCATTGACCGTTTCCAGACTTTCAGTATTCTATAAGCAAAGAGATTGCCACTTGTACCCAGCATGGGCTTATTCCATTCCAGCTGCTATTCTAAAGATTCCATTTTCATTGATAGATGCTTTTCTATGGACAACCCTTACATACTATGTGATTGGTTACAGTCCTGAACCAGAAAGGTTTATCATGTTAACAAAAATTATGTTTAAGAGTAAATATCTAACAAATGTTATCATCTTCTAAACTGAGTTTTACTTTCAGGTTCTTCCGCCAATTCTTCCTCCTTTTCCTTGTTCATCAAATGGCAGTATCACTATTTCGGTTAATTGCTTCAGCTGTTAGAGATCCACCACTTGCAGCAAATTTTAGTCTCTTTACGTTAATGGTTATATTTTTATTCAGTGGCTTCATAATACCACGACGTAAGGCCATTATTTTTTACTTATATGAGGAGATTAGAAAGATGTCAAGAACTTTTACTGATGTTCCAAACCTTTGCTGCAGCATTACTACCTGCTTGGGCCAAATGGGGCTTTTGGCTTTCACCACTTGCATATTCTGAAATAGGTGTTGCAGTAAATGAATTTCTAGCGCCAAGGTGGCAACAGGTAAAAAGAAAACAACTGATAGTTTTGTTGGATCAGCCTATCAACTCACACTCCTATGTTTGCTGCCAATTGTTCACTCGCAGGTTTTGTTTTCAAATGCCACCTTAGGACAACAAGTTCTAGAAAAACGTGGGCTAAACTTCAGTGGCTACTACTATTGGATTTCAGTAGGAGCATTGATAGGATTTTGGGTTATTTTTAACATTGGATTCACCTTAGCTTTGAGCCTTTTAAAACGTAAGTTCTACCTTAGCTTGCTCATACAAGGAAATAATGAATTGAGTTGAATAAAATCTTTAAAGTACTAAGTTGTATATGTTGTTGCAGCTCTAGGGAGTTCTCAGGCTGTGATTTCCCAGGAAAGAATTTCTCACCTAAAGGCAAAAGAGGATTCGAGTGACGCAGTTGAGGTAAAAGAATTGCTCGGTGCAGCCTCTCTAAAAGCTCCAGCACAAACAAAATTTAAGGGTGAGAAGCTCTTGTTGTTCGTGTACTACTTTATATAACAGAGCATGTAATGGATGCCATATATAGGTTAACATGCCAAAATACTACAATCACTTCTTTTACTACAGGGATGGTTTTACCTTTTAAACCATTAACAATATCATTCGAGGATGTTCAATACTTTGTTGATACTCCTAAGGTAACTATGTTTGTCCTCAAGCCCACAATTTGAAGTACATGAACAAAATATATTCTAATGTATTCTCTGTGTTCCCAGAAACTGAGAGAGCAAGGGTGTCCACAAAAAAGGTTGCAGCTACTTCAAGATATTACTGGCACATTTAGGCCTGGAGTTCTCACAGCTTTAATGGGTGTTAGTGGAGCTGGGAAAACAACACTAATGGATGTACTTTCAGGAAGAAAAACCGGTGGTTATATCGAAGGAGAGATAAGAATTGGAGGGCACCCCAAAGTCCAAGAAACATATGCTAGAGTATCAGCTTACTGTGAGCAAACTGACATCCATTCTCCAATGATTACAGTGGAGGAATCAGTGCTGTACTCAGCTTGGCTACGTCTACCAACCGAGATTGATAAGCACAGAAGATTGGTAAGACATGTTTGCATAGTTTAATTAAACATCTTGCACTTGCTAGGAAAAGATCCAAAACTCATACATGTCTTTGCTGCATGACCTTTATATCAAGAAAGGATCAGTTGCAGCGGTGCTCTTATACTTTTGTGTGGAACCGGAAAAAGCTGTTTATATCTTAAGTAGAGAAAAGAAATTGGGACACCCTCACCTACGCAGGTGTGACATTGGCTTAAATTGTCCCTTGGAGTGTAGGACTAGTCTACATGCTAGGATTATATCAAGATTATGAATAAATCACTCAAAATCTTCAACTCCCTTACCTATCTAACAGGAATTTGTAGCAGAGGTTCTTCAAATGATTGAGTTGGATGAAATCAAAGATGCTTTAGTTGGCATCCCTCGTGTAAGCGGAATATCACCGGAACAACGTAAACGGCTAACTATTGCAGTAGAACTTGTTTCTAATCCGTCCATAATATTTATGGATGAGCCTACATCGGGTTTAGATGCCAGAGCAGCTGCGATTGTGGTGCGAGTCGTGAAGAATATTGTTCACACAAAGAGGACAATTGTATGCACCATCCATCAGCCAAGTATTGACATTTTTGAAGCATTTGATGAGGTAGTAATAAACTCACAGATTTCCATGCATTGTAGTCGTGTCTTTGAATACACCTACAACTATTTCAAGAGAATTGTTCCTTTTTTTCACATTTGTTTTTGCATAACATGTGCATACCCTTACAGCTTATTATGATGAAAAGAGGAGGACAAATGATATATTCTGGAGAACTGGGTCGGCACTCAAGTAGGCTTATTGAATACTTTGAGGTAATCCTAAAAACCAATATCAGTATGTAAGGTTATTTTGCATTACCTGTCTACATGCTTTCTAGCTAGTAGCCTAGGACCTTACTCTCATTTTAACTCGTTCGATGCTCATGATAACATTTTGTTCACTTCTGGTAGGGTATACCAGGAGTACCAAAAATTAAAGAAAACCATAACCCAGCAACATGGATGTTAGAAGTCACTAGTCCTTCTGTGGAGGCTCATCTTGGGATTGACTTTGCCCGTATCTACAAAGAATCTTATCTCTACAAGTAAGTCCATTATCATATCTGTGTACTAAAATAAGGTTTCTTGTGCCTAACTTTTAATTATCATACCAAGAGATATAATGTTCCTTCTCTATAGGAGAAACAAAGAAATAGTCAAAAGCCAAAGCCTTCCAGCACAAGGTTCAGAGAAACTACAATTTTCTACACCCTTTCCACAAAACGGATGGGAACAACTCAAAGCATGCCTCTGGAAACAACACTTGTCCTACTGGAGAAGTCCCAAATACAACTTAGGACGCCTGGCATTTATTATTGCATCTTCTTTGTTATATGGAGCCTTAATTTGGCAGAAAGGACAGAACCTGTAAGCTACTTTCTAGCTCTTACATTAAAATCCTAGCACATAGTTATGAAAGTTAATTGATTGGAGTATATTAGATAATATGCTTACTGTATGACATGCTGACATTCTATTCCCCTTTCTCAAGACATGATGAGCAGGATTTTCTCAACATAATTGGATCGATGTATGTTTTCACGATGTTCGCCGGAATAAGCAACTGTGCATCTGTTCTTCCATTCATATCTTCTCAGCGGACAATCATCTATCGTGAACAATTCGCCAGAATGTACTCCTCATGGGCATATTCATTGGCACAGGTCAACAAATTTATAAAAGCCTTCTAAGTACTTACAAGTACCGTGACATCTTCGAAGGTCACACATCTTAATATAAATTTGCTCATTTATATTTGCAGGTGATTATCGAGATTCCTTACATCTTTCTTGAAGCAATATTATTCCTGACAATCACTTATCCAGCTGCAAACTTCTATGGATCAGCTTACAAAGTATTTTGGTACTTTTACACCACGTTTTGCACACTGCTCTATTACAAATACTTAGGCATGATGCTGGTTTCTTTGACTCCAACTTACCAAGTATCTACAATAGTTGCAAGCCTATGTTACAATTGGCTAAACTTGTTCGCAGGGTACCTCATACCTGGACCGGTAAGCCGATCCTGTCTTGTCTTGCTGCTTTATTTGTATCATAGCAACCATCAATACAACACTCATTTTTACAGACATGTATGCAACTTTCTTACTTGCAGAAAGTTCCGAAATGGTGGATATGGGGCTATTGGATTTCCCCAACTTCATGGTCACTGAAAGGACTCTTAACTTCACAATATGGAGATATAAAGGAAGAAATCATAGCATTTGGAGAGAGAAAAGCACTCAATGAGTTCTTAGACAGTCAATATGGGTATAAACATCAAGATTTGCCCATAACAGCCATTGTACTTCTTGCTTTTCCTCTTGTCTTTGCATTTGTTTTTACATATGGTATTGCTAAACTCAACTTTCTAAAGAGATAGCATGTTTCTGCTACAGTTTCTAACAGCTCAGGCAAACTTGCAATAAAGTAACTTTCTATGTCAGAAATTGCTTGATTTTATTTTATTTATCCAAGTAGTAATCTTCTGCTAGAGTTTCTATAGTAACTTCTGTACAGGCTATTTACTCTATACCCGAAGTTGTACATATCTTCATCATTCATAATATCACTTACTCTTGACAATCTTAATCGAATTATTTCCTTCACAATCTTTACTCCTAATAATCTTCCTTTTTTTACGTATGAATAAAACTCTAAATTATTTAATAACACATATTTTAAAATTTTATTTAAAACTTCAATAATAATTATATATGTATGCAGATGTATAATATTCTTATAACACAAAATAACACATATTTCTTCCTATTTTTATATCGGAAATATATATCAAGAAAAATTGAGAGGCTCGACCCGAACTTAAAAATAAATGCACTAACTACTAAAAATTTTGGGTTATTCGAATTTTCATTTTACTACTCAAACCTTATTTGAAATTTTTTCGAGTCGAATTTTGTTCACCCCTAATCATATTAATAAATTACAATTAGTATTTTAAATTAATTATCAATTTATAGTGTTACAAATATATACCAATTAAAATTGATGTTTAACACAATAAATAACATTCATTAGTTTGGTATTTTTTCTTGGTAAAGTGGTACAATATGCAAAGAAGTAGCTTGTATCTCACATTGATGAGATATTAGCTTGATAACATAGTTTATAAACATTCTGTTGTTTTATATATTTTGTACAATAATTAGAAAGACTGTTAATTTTGGAGTCCTAACGAAACTGCCTTCGAACCAATGATTATACAACACTGGAACACCCGGGTTTAGGGGTTAGGTGAAAATAATATTTTAATATTATTTGGGCTCGGTTTTATACCCTAAGTAATATTTCGAGTTTGTTTTCAAAATTTATTAATTTCGAGTTAACCATGTTTTAAGATTTAAAACCCCAATCTACCATGGATTAATCCCTTGTGAATAGCCAAACTCATTAAGGGCAAAGAAGTCTTTTGAGCCCAAAATAAGTCACATGTCAAATAAAACACCCATTTCCTCTACTATTCATCTTCCTCTCCAAGAACACACCAACGGGAAACCAAACTCTCCTCTCCATTCACTATTCCATTCCCAAAGCTCCTTCATTTCAACTCCGAATTTAAAGGTGAAGGTAATTTTGAACTCCCCTCGCCTCCCCCTTCTCAAAAGTACATTTTATTTTCGTTTTCATGAAGATTTAAGGAATTAGAGGTTTTTGAATATTTGATTAAAAGAGGTGCCTTTGTGTAGCTAAACCTAATATTTTGATTCATTATGGTTGGTTATGGTATGTGGGAGTCAAGTGATGTCACATATGTGAATTTCAAACGATTTTAAACCATTTTCGGAATTGGGTTTCAAAGGGGTTTTTGGAGGGTTTTAAGGAGGTTTTGGGGGTTGTTTAAGGTTGGTTTTTGAGGGCTGATGTTAGTATAATATATGAGGGCTGCTTTGGGTGTGTTTGATGCTTGTTTGGGTGCTTGAAATGAGAGAAATCAGTGGGTCAAGTGGGCTGCTCGAAAATCCTGTTTTTGGTCTTGCTTTGGGTGTTGAATGCTTGTTAATGTTAATCCGGGTTAATTTCGATGATAAGGTATTGATTGTGGATGTTGTGTTTGTGTTTGGGATTGAGTAGAGTCAAGTTTGGACATCGGTGAAGCATCGGAAGTGAATCCGGAGGATTGAAGGTTGTGCTTGCTTGGTCTCGTGCTTGGAAGCTTAGGTGAGTGGTTGGTTGCTTTTAAAAGTTTTAAATTAGTTGGTTCGAGTATGTGGACTAGGTCGGGCTTGGTAGACCCACCTAGAGTTAGGATTAGGTTGGTAGCCTAATCCTAAACTTGATCTAGAGCCTTTGGATGAACTCAATTATATGGTTGTGCATGTCTCGTATGAAATGTAATATGAACGCTTATGTATATTGTCTTATACATGTGATTTGAGGCATGGATTGTATTGCTTAAAGCATGCATGGTAATGGTTCATGGTTGTGTCCATGGTGAGTACGTGCTAAGCACGGAAACGATTGAAATGAGTAATGTGGAATGAGTAAAATATTGGCACTAGTATACTTAAATACAAATGATCGATCATTAGGATGTTAGTGTGTACACATGAGTCTAAAGTCGCGCGTGGCCTTGGTGGCGTTGAGTCACCAAGGAGGAGTACGGGTACGCCCGGAAATGGTATCTAAATATAGTCGATGATGAGTGGAATCCCATCGACGGGGCGTGAGGATGAGTGGAATCCCCTCCGCGAGGCCGGTGATGAGTGGAATCCCACCGAGGTAATGTGGTTGTTGGATATGAGTTTCCAACGAGTCTATCCGTGTATTTGAGCGATAACTAGGTGCCAATGTTGTTTGATATATGTATCAATGTGTTGAGATTATGAGCTGCTTGGATGTTGTATGTGATTGCATGTATGGTAGTGTTGAGCTCATGATTATGGCATATATGTGATATAATTGCTCATGCATCTATATCTTGTGGACTCTTGAATTATGTATGTTGCCTTGGCTAGATCGTGCTCGGACCCTGCGATGTTGAGGTTTGTTTTTAGAGCTTACCCTCACTAAGCATCATTGCTTACGCTCTCCTTGTTCAACATTGCAGATCCTTAGTTCGTGGGTTGCTCGGCAAGAGGAGGGCCTCCAAGTGTGGTTTTGGACTTAAGTTCATCAAGTATGGTTTTATGCTAAGTTATGTAATAGTTTAGGCAATGGGATGTGTTGGCTGTTGTTGGTCGTTAGGAGCATGTGTAGACTCCTTTATACTTATTGCTTTTGCATGGTTGTGTTGCCATGATGAATGTTAAGTCATGCCTAATTACTTGCTTGAATGTTAGCTTATGCCTTAAGAGTTTTACATGAGTTCGAATGTGGTTTGATTGAATGCATGATATGGATTGATGCCTTTGTGTAATACATGTTTAACCCTTGTTGAAGCATGATTGTATGTTTGCTATGCCATATGTTGTCTTGCCTTGAAGTTGCTTGTTGGTTTGTTGGTGTTTTGGGGTATCCTTGTGCCTCAAAACAGCCCAGAAAATCTGCAGACAGGGGGTGTTTTGGAACGGGTCCCCGTGTTCCGAAACGGCCCCTGTGTAAATGGCCTTCCGTTTCGAAACGGATGAGGGTCGTTTCGAAACGGATGAGGGTCGTTCCGGAACGTTTTCGCCTCTGGAATTTTGAGAAATTGGCGAGATGAAGCCGTTCCGAAACGGGCCTTTGAAGTTCCGAAATGGTCAAATCTCGTTGACCACGAGATATTGACCGTCAAGGGCGTTCCGATACGGGTCACCCCTGTTTCGGAACGGTCACCTTGTGGTCGACCCAGGCCCTTTGACCAGGTCAGGGCGTTTCGGAACACCCTATAGGTGTTTCGAAACGGCCTGCTGAAATTGAAGAAAAATGGACTTTTTGTGTTTGATTGGTCGGTGAGTGATGTGCTGTTTGATTCTTCCGCTGCTGTGCTTCACATAGGAATTAATTGCATCTAGATAAGACTAATATTAAAAGAAATTTTTCTGGGTCGTTAACCGAGGGGAAGCCTTAACGGGTTTCGCTTCGGTTTTCCCCGTGTGGCCCACTCGGACCGGTCATCCGACCAGACCGGGACGAGGGGGTTACAAACACAATCATTGATTTTTATTATTTTATTTATTTATATTATTTGTAACATTCAATGCTAATTTTTCATGGAATAAGTTTGATTTTTTTAATGGAATATTCACTTTATGTTTTATCTAGGAATTGGTATAGCCGTATAGGACCTGTACCAGACGGGTTTAGACTCTATGAGATCAAGTTATTTTAAAATAAATATTGGGTTTTGGTCAGGTCGGGTTGGGTAAAAAATTATTGAATGTCGGACCGAAATGGATTTGTATTTAGGGTAAAAATATTTGACCTAAAATATCTATATAACTCTTTTATATTTTTTTTAGAGATATTGCTATAATGCTCTTCTCTTTATATTTTTTCTAATTATATCGGTAATCGTATAAATAAGAAAGAGAGGAGTATAAGGATAATTACTATAAATATACTCTTTCATATTTTTTCCAAGTACATATATATCATTTATTAGAGGTGAACAAACTTTGAATCGACTAAAAAATTGAAATTTTCCACTCGAATCGTAATTTTATAAACTCTACGTAAAAAATTAAATAAAGTTTGAGTTATAAAATGATACTCGAATAACTCTAAATTTTTAGTAATTAGTAGATCGGCTTCCAAGTTTGAATCATGTCCATCAACTCTGCCTAATATATGTATATCATATACGACTATAGAAAATCGTTTAAATTGAAACCAATTAATATTATAACATTATAAATATTTACAATTAAATTTGAATAAAAACTTAAACAACTCAACTTAACTCGACTCGAAAAAAATTAAATACATTTTAAATATAAAACAAAATTTGTCATCTCGGCTAATTTAAAATATTTCTACTCGACTTGGTCGAATACTCAAATTTATTGTTTATTATTTATTTTAGAGTTGATACTTCTATAGATGATAGTGATAATGATGGTGATAGTGATAGTGATAGTGATAGTGATAGAGATAGAGAAAGATATACAGATCACTTAAGTATGGAAGACCATTCATGTGTTAGGTTATTTCTTTATTGTTGTCCCAATTAAGGACTTTTGACATGGTTTAAAAAAAACTTTTGCTAAAAAAAAACATTTCACTCATAAGCAATTAGGAGTGTTTATTTTGGATATCAAGTCGGATCCGATTGAAAATTTGGATATTCAAAAAATTTAGATCACTTAAATAACGATCCGTATTCGATCAAAAATTCAAAAATTCGAATTTTTGGATCGGATATTCGAATATCCGAAATTTATAATTTTATTTGATTATTTTTTTAATTTAATGGTTCTATCCATGAAAATTTTAAGTTTTCGAATATAAAAATCAATAAATTATTGAATATAACAATATTTGTATCCATGAAAATTTCAATTTTTCATATATAACAAGTAAAAATATCGAATATAATAAGATTTATACCAATAAAAAAATTTGAATTTTCGAATATCGGATATCCGATCTGAATGTAAAACCACTATATGTATCCGATCTCAAATTTTTGGATATCCGATCTGAATTATCCGAAAAATAAAAAACGGATCGAATAACCGAAATTTCGAATCGAATCAATGGATAATCGAATCAGATTTTTTTTGAACACCCCTGTAAGCAATGCCAAATATTTTTTTGAATGAAAAATCACTTAAAAAATGTTTTTCACCCAACTTCAAAAGCTAAAATTTCTAGCTTTAGAGGTGAAAAATCACTTTTAGGTGTAAAGTTACTTTTTTACTCTTAATTATTAACTCTAATATTAATATTAATATATTAAAATAATATTAAATAGAATAATTATTATTATATTAAACTAATATTTTAATATTAAATACAATAATTATTAAATATAATAATTATTAAAAAATAATATTTTAAATAAAAATAAATAATAAAAACTTTATAATTATAAAATAATATTATGTATAATAATTATTAATATATTAAATTAATACTTAGTTATATTACAGTAATATAGTAATATGAAAAAATGTATAGTTTAGACTTTAGAAGCTAAATTTTTATATTTAATTTAAAATTTTATATTAATTATTTAGAAATATTTAAAGTTTATATTTTATATAAAAAATTACTAATGAAATTCATGATTTTTATATTTTTATCATTTAAATTATTTTTTTGTATATAATAATATTAATAAATTGTGTGATAACGAGTTTAAACATCATTTATTTTTACTATATAATATGTTTAAAATAGACATTTTATCTTTTCAAAAGTATTTTTTGACAGCAATGTCAAACACTAAAATCTTACGATTATTTTTTTTAAATCACTTTTAAAATCACTTTCTAACAACCCTTTTAAAAGCATTTTTAAGAAGCCATGCCAAACTGATTGTACTAAACATCAGTCACAATAATTTAATTTAATCATTATATTATATCAAAAGTCATACTCTGAGCATAGATTTAAATAGTAGTCCGTAATAGTAATAACAATTGTCATATAGCGGTAGCAACTCCATTTGAAATACTGATACTCAAAATTGTTATGTTTGTAGTAACATCTGTACTTAAAAAAAAATTCATGATAATGATATTCATAATGACTGTAATAATATTGGTTATGTCCGCAACTACGATAAACGCAATCGAAAATGTGACCCGAGTGCAATTGTATCCCAATGAGAGGTGAGCAACGAGGGAGAGAAAAAAGATAGAACATTAGTTTATTATTAAGCTTAAAGGTGTAAGAAAACATTGAGCTTTTGAAAAAAAGAAAATGAATTAAGATCTAAATTTTTTTTTTTTTGCACTCAAATAAGCTATTGAAGCATAAATTTAATCAGTTAAGCTTTTGAACTAAGAAATTGAATCAATTAAGTTATTTGACCAATTTGACCATTAAATTTTGATATTTTTTTCTTTAGATATTACCGGCACATGATACACTACAGTTTTATCTTGTTGCATTTATAGTTTTTTTCAAATATATATATATATATATATATATATATATTTAAATTTTATAAGTTTTTTTAGAAATTTTAGAAATTAAAAAAATAAAATAATTATTTTTTAAAAACATCAAGCCGGTAACTATGACACGATGCACTACACCAACAAATTCAAAAAAAATAGTTGAGAATTAATGGTCAAAATTGGTCATTTGACTTAATTGATTTAATTTTTTTATTCAAAAACTTAATTGATTCAATTTTTTGGTTCAATAGCTTAATCAGATAAAAAAAAATTAAAAACTCAATTGATTTATTTTCAAAAATTTAAATACTCCGGTACCCTTTATGACATTGACGGTGAGTGTGAAGCAAAGGTGCTGTTTTCCAGCTCGAAATTAACGCTGGAACTGAATCACACAAAATCCGGAGCATATCACAGCATCTTGTTTAAGAAGTAACAAAATCTGCGCATCTTCTCTTACCAAACACAGCCTGTTTTGTCTCCATTGGTCGAATTGAAGGCCCGGTATCAATCCCTTCCCAGGAAAAGGGAAAAAGAAAACATTAATTAAAACACCATTCCTATGGTATGGATGAAAATAATTAAAAAAAAAAAAGATTTCGTGGCTTATGTTCATACATCCAATATCATGTGCAGATATGGCCGAATATATGCAATTCAAACACAATTTTATAGATGTTTAGTTGGGATTGGGAATCGATATATTTATTATCCACGAGAAATCTGCAGGCAGGCATTTATTTCTTTTTTTTTATTGGCCTGAAAGCAGACATTTCAGGAATTGAATTTAAAAAAGTCAATAATAAAGTTGTTATCCAGCCGTTTCCCTTATTAAATTTGGAGTTTTACCCATGCATGGCATGGGTGACGGGTGCTTTTAGACGACGGCTAACACCATTTCATATTATCAAATTCAAATGGAGTGGCTCTTTAATGGTTGGGAGGTAACAACTGACCCTAAACGGGACCCCTGTACACTCATTAATGACTGGGACGTTGGATTTGGGATGCAGTCAAACTCCCTCAAGTTGATCGTGTTATATACATAAAACATAATGATGACAAATGACTAATTTTTAACGAAATATTATTTTTATTTATATATTTTTAAACTAATTTAATATTAATATTTCATTTTGGGTTAAAATGACCCTTCTGCGGATAAAAAATGTTAGTCAACTAACGATAAACAGCTTAGAATGACCTGACAAAGCTACATGGCAGTGCACGTCGCGATAGTAGTGTCATATAGACAAATATGCTGACTTTACATAATGACACATCAGTCAAAAAATATTTTTATAAAATTGTATAAAATATAAAATATTTTTTCTTCTAACATGTCATTCCGTCAAGTTGTTAATCGTCAATTGACTTACAGTTTTCATCTGCATATGGGCAATTTTGACCCAAAATGAAACGTTGGGCTTAAATTTGTTAAAAAAAAAATAGAGATCAAAATGATCATTCAGTCAAACGTTAGGGTCACTTTTTTTAGCTTTATGCCTATTTATAAAAGAATAATATAAATCATAAAATTACCTACAACATTGATCTAGCAGGATGAGACACTAGATCACTTAAGCAGTGCCAGATGTTCGATTTCTAGAGTTGTGAATGAAGCAACTAAGTTGGGAGGGCCGCCTCCATAATAGACCTATGCAGTACCCGATCCGGCTTAGTCAACCGGTTGGTTAGATACTGGTAGTTATATAAAACAAATAAATCATAAAATTATTAAAAATAGTTTTTTTAAAAAAATCCAAAAACAAAAAGAATTATACAAATCTATTAAAATTAAAAATATAATAATTATAAAAAAATTCAAAAATATAAAATAGTATAGGAATTCAGAAGAAAAAAAATAATGGGTTCAGCAATTCAATGGAAGATTTACCAATAAGATAATATATAGCCTCTGTTTGGTAATTAGCGAATAACGTATTACATTAACTGATAGCTGATTGCATTAACTGGTTTGACTAGCGAATTGTATTAGCTGATTGTATAAAAATATTTGGTAAAATTAACAGATAGCTGATAGTTGCTAAATTATTTAAACAAGCAAAATGACATATAAAGACATGATTATATTCAATACTTGTTTGAATAGTTTATTAGTTATCAATATTTTGTATATAATTAATATTAATTAGATCTATAAAATTATTTTTAATATAACTTTTCTAAACATATTCGAATGATTTATATATTAATTTATTATTTATATAATTATTTTAATATAATTTAATTAATTAATAAATTTAAATACATATATAAATATGTGATAATAAAAATAAAAAATAAATAGGATTAGCTTATAAATAGGGCGAGAAAATATTTAATTTAGGTTATTTTGAGATTTTTGGTAACTGGTTAGGGTAAAAGAGTCTTTACAACTCAAATATCAAACTTCTAAACTCTATTATGAGCTTTTTCAAAATTAGCGGTTTCACCACAATCCGCTCTTTCAATACGTTGTTCACCAAACAACAATATTAGCGGATTTGACTGGTCAAACCTCTAATTATACCTCAAACTTTTAATTTTTTCATAAACCTCTCTTTACCAAGCAGGGCCATAGATTTGGCAATTCTTCGAATAAAAGATTAACCAATAAGATAATATATAGATTTTTTTAATATTTTTGGGAAAATTACATGGGTCACCAAACTATCCATGTTTTCTTGTTTTGGTTATCAAACTATTTTTTCAACAAAAAACATTCCTAACCTTGCATTATCATTTTGGTCACCGGCTATTAAAAAATTAACGGCAACGTTGACTTAACAATTTTTTATTTCCCACGTCATCATTTCTCTCCTCATCATAAGATTAATGTTTTATGACGTGACGCTTATAGGTGTGTCACGTGTCATATTTTATAAGTTATTTGTGAATTAACGAAATTTGTCAACCATGGACAAAAATAAATGTTTTTCTGTTAATAAGGATAAATTTTGGTGTGTTTTGGTTAATGATGGTTAAAGACCATAAGGACTTAATTGATATTTTAAATTTTTTTACGGTGGACTAAATTGACCATTAAACCAATATTTTAGCAAAATCTATTCAAATTTTAAATGGATCTTTAGACTTGGATGAATAACTTGAAGTTTGAAGAATTATAAGTCGGAATGATATTCAAACAAAGTTACTACTCCACAATTCAATTCTGACTCAATTGTTTTTGCTAGTAAACGATCCTTTTTTACCTTGAAAACTAACTTTGACTCTAAGAAATAATACGTTAGCTGCAAAATCATCGACCCAAAGCTTGAATTATGAATAGGCAATATGAACACAGATACAATAAAAAACACAAATGAATAACTATAATATCACAAAATCCATATAAATTTTAAGGCCTAATGATATTATTAGTCCTTAAACTTTTTTTTTTAAAAAATCATTATAATCTTTAAACTTTTTTAAAAAGTCATTTAATCTTTAAAGTATTTTGTCACTCAAACTTCTAATGTTTTTTTTTTGTCAAATTAAACCAAACGGTGGAAAAGGTAATAAATTTGTTAAATTGTAAAGTATTTTTTCTTTTTATAAATGTCGGTATCAACTATTTTCTTTTCTAGGGTAAAACTTCAAAAATTATATTTAAAATTAATAAAACTATTTAAAAATGATAAAACATTTAAAATATATTTAAAATATAAAAATATAATAAACAAGCGTCGAATGCAATGACAAGGCACGTTGCACTCTTAATAAAATAACACAGGTTTGAACATGAACTATAAAATGAGCATGAATTATACCCAGAAAATATAAAAAAAAAAATAAAAAGACAATATTTGTGACGTCAATTTAAAATGTTAGTATTACTTTTTTTTCGTTAGGCAGTTTAATTTGAAAAAAAAATTAAAAGATGGAAGAAACAAACAAAAAAAGTTAAAACTAAAATGAGTTATTCTAAAAAGTCGTAGAGCAAAAGTATCATTAAACCTAAATTTAATCCAAAATAACCTTGAAATTATTACTCAATTGGTCATGAAATAATGGATTAAAGAGTCAAAATTAACACCGACTTGATGTAAAAAAAAATAGAAATACTTTTTCGGTACTTCTATTTATGCTCACACTGGAAATTTAAATTTAGAGTTTAGAATTAAAATTTAAGGTTAGATTTTATGATTAGAATTTAAAAATTTTAGAATAGGTACTCTAGGGATAATTTTTTTCGCTATATAAAAAACGAAGTAGGGATGAGCCGGCGGCAGGGGGAGGACTTCGCACATGATCGACGGCAGGGGGTGGGTTCAACGCAGGATCGACGACAATTGAGTAGGGTGTGGACACTATTTGTCTTAAATTTGCCAGTCCAGTTGCACTAGAAGGGAGTATGGCAAGTCTTTGATCGACATGGTGTTGTGGTCGATGTGTTCATACCGCAAAAAAAGCCAAAAATGGACAGCGATTTGGATTTGTGCGAATGGGCTCCAAGGCAGACGCGGATCGTGTTATAGAGAGACTAGACGGGTTTCGTTTATATGGTGAATGGATCAGCGTGAGATATGCACAACGAGAGGTACGAACAAATTATTGGAAGAAGAAAAATGTGAGTAGTAAAGGGTGGGAGTCGACGGCAAAACAGCATAGTACACGAGTACGGGAGGAGTGATCGAAGGTACAAGTGGAAACGAAAGAAAGAACAATTGAAGGAGTGATTGATGCGGAAAAAATTGAGATATTGAAGACATGTGCGGTGGGATTTTGTCGAAAACCCTACAATTTGAGAGAATTGGCAGTGGAATTTAAAAATGCAAACTTAGAGGGATTCTCGATTATGAGGGCAGCAGGTTCCATGGTATTGCTAATGTTCCAGGATGGAGAAACAAGAAGGCAAATAATAGAGGCGAAACTCTTGGATAATTGGATGGAAAATGTGATGGAGTGGACGCCGGACTTGGGCATGCCAAATAGACGTGTATGGGTGTCGGCAAGTGGGATTCCGATTCAGGCCTGGTCCGAAGGTACATGTCGCAATATTGCGGATTTATGGGGAACGTTCATTCAAATGAACACGGAATCTGTGGCGCCATCATCCTTTGAAAGATGTCGCTTTTTAATTGAAACTGATTGGCTTGAGAACATTGATGAAATGTTGACTTTACAAGTAGGTGCCAATTCGTTCCGCATCCGTGTTGTTGAGATGGAGGAATCAGTGGGGGTGAAGTGTGAATGTTGTTGTGGGCTTAGGGAGGAAAAAGACGAAGCTGGAACAGTGGCAAAGGAGGAGGAATTAGACTCATCAGATGATGAATCTTCGGTGGGTACAACGATACAATCGGTGGATACAATTGTACCGGATTCGGTATCCAAGATGGTGAGTCGTGATCGAGAAGTGGAAACAATATTAAAGGAAGTCAGTTGGAAGGCGGATGAGGAGCTTAGTTTAGTATCATGACTGGTGGATGATAGGGAAGGGATTAATGAATTACATTATGAACAAGTAATTCAGGATAATGATAGGGTAAGTGTTTCGGATAAACAACTGGAGGTGGTCCAATTGGAAGAGGAGTCTAACGGGATAAACATGACTACACGGCTGGAAAGGCAACGAGAAGGTAAGGCTGAAATCGTGGAAACTAACGGGGAACTCAAACGGGTGAGAAAGCTATCGGAAATTATCATGAGTGATGGCTCCCAAGTGGTGAAGCAAAGCATTGAGCAGAAATCGATAAAGAGGGGAAGGGGACGTCCGAGAAAACAAGCACATCGAGATACTGAAATTGTCAATGGTTCACTTTCGGATACTGACTTTGAGAATCGGAAAAGGGCAATTCTAAAAGAGGCGCAAGAGACGTTGAATTTAGGTAAATTTGTAGGTGCGGAGGTAGTGGGTAATGAAGATGAGGTTATTATGGATATCGCGAGAATGATCGATTCGAGGGAGGGACAACAATAGCAATTCGCAATGCGATTGTTGTCGTGGAACGTGAGGGGTTTGGGAGGGGCAGCAAAGAAGCGAGCGGTGTACAATCTTGTGCGACAACAACGGTGTGAGGTGCTGGTCTTACAGGAGACAAAGCTCAAAGAGGTGACGGGTCAGTTGGTTGGGCGTTTGTGGTATTCAGATGAGTATGAGTATGTGTTCTCGCCATCGTCGGGGCGTTCTGGTGGTCTCATGGCAGTGTGGGATGTTCATAAATTCAAAGCGACAACAGTGGAATGGGGTGAGAGATTTGTGAAGTTAATAGGTACATGGGTGTTAGAGGATTGGCAATGTGGAATTTTAGGTGTTTATGCCCCTTGTGCTGTGAACGAACATGAGGATTTGTGGCGGTTGTTATCGACGGAGATGGCAGATTGTGGAGTATCGTGGTGTGTGTGTGGGGACTTCAACATGATCGTTGATCCAAGTGAGCGAAGGGGGGTGAAGTTTTGACTCGAGGTATGACTTCCTTTACGGATTTTATTACAAACAATGCTCTGATTGATATGCCTATGCACGGTAAATGCTTCACTTGGTATGGTCCGGGCACGAGATGTAGTAGGCTTGATCGTTTTTTATTGGCTTCGACATGTTTTGAAATTTTTTCTGATTTGAGGATGTTGGCACTATCGCGGGGGTTGTCAGATCACTGTCCAATTTTCTTAATGAGTGATCTGATGGATAGTGGTCCACGGCCATTTCGATTCGTCAATGCTTGGTTGCATTCAAAAAACTCGGTGAAGCTAATTGAAGGGGAATGGAATCGGTTGACATCGTGTGAATTGGGGTGGAGTGACAGCGGGTTGCTAGGAAAATTGAGAGGCCTCAAACAATTTCTTAAGCGATGGAACACAACGTCGCTAGGTGATTTGGATGTTCGAATTAAGGATATCTCGAAGCAATTGGAGGTAATTGATGATAAGGTGGAGAAGGGTGAAGTGACAGGGGTGGATTTGAGTGCAAGAGGCCAATTAACAGCTGAATTGTGGAAGAATTCGAAATTTAGAGAATCAATTTGGCGACAAAAGTCGCGTATGACATGGTTGAAAGAAGGCGACCATAATATTGTATTCTTTCACAAGGCAGCGAGGATAAGGGCAGTGCGTAACGTGATTCGCGGGGTTGGGGACGGTGGGAGATGGATAAAGGAGCCGGATCAATTAAAAAGGTATTTTTATCGGGCATTTCGGTAACATTTCTCTCGCATTAAAGTGGCTGGTTCGTTTGATGCAGCAGTGCATTTCACTTGCCTAAATGAATTTAAGGCAGCGACTTTGGAAGTGGAGTTTACGGAAGGAGAAATTAAGGATGCAATTTGGATGAGCGATGGTGCGAAGGCACCGGGACCGGACGGCTTCACGTTTGAATTTTTTAGGAAGGGGTGGAATTTCGTTAAGAGTGACCTGCTTCATTTCATGCTTCATTTCCAGCAATCGTGTAAATTGCCGAGGGGTGTTAACTCGGCTTTTGTGGTGCTAATACCTAAGAAGAGTGATCCGAAAGTGATAGGGATTATCGGCCAATATGTTTTCTGAACTCGTTGTATAAGATCTTGACTAAATGCATGGCGAAACGATTACAAGGTGTGTTACCGAATTTAATTAGCGATGTGCAGTCCGCCTTTGTACATGGGCGACAAATCCTTGATGGAGTTTTACTTGCTAATGAAGTTATTCATTCCTTACAAAAAGGGCAGTTTGGCGAGAGGGGGATTGATTCTAAAATTGGATTTTGCCAAAGCGTACGATTGCATCAAGTGGGAGTGTCTTGAACGTATAATGAAGCGGATGGGATTTGGAGATGTTTGGTGTGCGTGGGTGCGAGAATGTCTTAGTACGGCAAGGCTGTCCGTACTTGTTAATGGGTCGCCGACGAGAGAATTCCAAATGCAACGGGGATTGAGGCAGGGGATCCCTTGTCGCCGCTGTTATTCGTGATAGTGGCTGAAATGCTACATCAATTTTTGCGTAACGCCAAGGATTTGGAAGTTATTCGGGGGGTGCAGGTGGCGAATGGATGTGAAGTATCGCATCTGCAATTTGAAGACGATACGGTTTTGTTTTTTCCAGCGGAGGTAAATGTGGCAAAAAATTTGAAAAGCATTCTTACTTGTTTTGAATATGCATCGGGGCTGGAAATTAATTATGCCAAGTCGAAATTGTATGGGGTAGGTGTGACAGAGGTTGGTTTACAAAATGTTGCAGATATATTGGGATGTGCGTGTGCTGAATTGCCTATAATCTATTTAGGAATGCCTCTGGGAGTTAATCCGAATAGTTTACAGTTATGGGAACCTCTAATTCATAGGTTTCGAAAATGCCTTACGGGTTGGAAACGCGATGCGTTATCTATTGCAGGGAGATTGTTGTTGCTTAACTCTGTTTTATCATCTTTGTCGTTGTATTATATGGGGCTGTTCTTGGTGCCGCGAAGTGTTATCAACAAGATAGATAGAATTCGTCGCCGATTTTTGTGGGGAGGGTCGGAAACAAAAATAAAAATGAGCCGAGTGAATTGGTCTATTGTGTGTAGACCTAGGCGGTTTGGGGGGCTGGGCGTGGTGGACTTACGTGCAAGAAATCTCGCACTTTTAGCTAAATGGCGATGGAGATATGTTATGTCTGAGGGTTCTTTGTGGCGACAAATAATTGAAGCGAAATATGGGTGTGAGGTGGTAAGTTGGAAGCCTAATTCGATAGGGGTTAGGCGTATGTCCAAGGTGTGGAAGCAAATAATTGGCATACAAGAGGAGGTTGTTGTGGAGCGTTTTATTGGGACTTCACAGTTCCGATGGCAGCTAGGGAAGGGTGATTGTATTTTGTTTTGGCAAGATGTTTGGTGTGCCGAGGAGACCCTCGAAAAAATGTTTCCGCGGTTATTTCGATTGGCGAAGGATAAAAGAGCGTTGGTACGAGACTATGCAAGGGGCGGACGGTTCGATCATGGGGATTGGGGTTCTTTTTTCGGAAGGACTTTGTGATCGTTTGAAGTGACGCAAGTTTCTGATTTGAAGCTTTGTATTGGAGGATTAGTGCTGGGCAGTGCATGTATGGACCGTCTGATTTGGAAACCATCGCATACGTGAGTTTTTTCGGTTGCGCGGCTGTATAAACTAATGACATCGTTTGGGCTTGAAGCGAGGGCGGATCTTGAGGCAATCTGGAAGTTGTCGATACCGCCGAAAATTCAGTATTTTTTGTGGTTTGTGAGGTTGGATCGGCTGCCTACTATGGTGATGTTGCAGTCGCGGGGCATGCCGATTGGGGAGGAGGCGATGAAGTGATGTTGGTGTCGGGCAGCAATAGAAGATTTGGAACACATTTTGTTTCGCTGTTCGATTGCATGGGCTGTGTGGCAGCATTTTTTTAGTTGGTGGAGGGTGGAATTTGTGCAGCCGCGGGACTTGGGGGCGTTGTTTGAGCAATGCTTTGCGAATATATTCGATGGGTGCTTCCGAGATTGGTGGTTATCGTCATGCGCGGCTGTGGCATGGTCATTATGGCTGGCCTGAAATACATGCTTATTTAATGGTAAAAAATGGATTTGGGATCGATTGTGTTCTTGGTGAAGTTAAGATCACTGTTTTGGGTACGACTAGACCTTCCGCCGGGGGCAATTATGGAGTCGACATAGTGGGACATCCCATGGTCTTGTGAAATTCGAGCACGAGTGGAAAACTGTCGAGACCATGTGAGGTGGGAATTGCCGATGGAGGGGACGGTGAAATTTAATGTGGATGGTGCGGCAAGGGGAAAGCCGGGCAAGGCCGGTTGCGGTGGTGTTTTGAGGAATGCAGCGGGACAAGTGTTGGCTTTATTTTCCGGGCCGATAGGTATCGTGGACTCGAATGAGGCGGAGGTGCAAGCAATCTGTTTCTCGTTGGAATTGTTGGTAAGTTCGGAGAGGGTGTTCCCTCCTTTAGTGGTGGAATCGGACTCGGCGACGGCAATTGCGTGGGTGCTGCACCATGATGCACGACCGTGGAAATATGGAGTGTGGTTGCGACGTATTGATGAGGCGTGTGCTGCTCTTGGAGATGTGTGCTTTCACCATGTGTATCGAGAAGCTAATAAGTTCGCGGATGCGTTGGCAAAGAGTGGTGTCGATCGTACGAGTTGGTTCCAACGGGTGGGTTGATTGTACTTGGGGGTGAGTTTTCTTGTTTCGTGTTGGTGCCTTGTACTTGGGGGGGTGAGTTTTCTTGTTTCGTGTTGGTGCCTTGTTTTTTGACATTACCCAAGTACTCTTTTCCTCTATAGGTTTAGAGAGGTTTTTAATGAGGCTTGGGGAATGTTGGCTATGTATGAACTCTTATTCAATAAATCATACATGTTGCCGAGCAAAAAATAAAATTTAGAATAGGTGTACTTTTAGAACTTAAAGTTTAAGATTTAAAATTTAAGGTTAAAATTAACATTTAATTTTTTAATATTATGACAGAGAAAAAATACCGAAAAGTGACAGAAAATTTTTGTTGTGTACACAAATATCTTTCGTTATTAATTTGATTAGTTGTAGCAACCTATTGCCAAAAAAGCTACGACAACCTAACAATACTCATTTGAATGTGTTCTCCATTAATATATTAAACAGGCTCGACGTGTCACACAAAATCCTAGTCGACAATGATGAACACATTTCACTTTTGCTCCCACACAATTTGTCATTCGCATACGGAAGCCTAAACCTTAGTTCTTAGTGATCATTGTTTTGAATAGATTTTTTTTGGGTTTTTTACGCTTTTAATTATATTATAAATTAAAAAAATTTATTTTTTTTATTAAAATTTAAGGATAAAATTTAAAGTTTATTTTTTTTAATATTATGATATAGAAAAAGCACCAAAAATGACTGAATTTTTTTTATAAGAAAAGAAAGGAAACCCAGTACCTCGTTAAAAAACCTTCATAAGCCTAAATGGAGGGAAAATAGTACACATGTAGACTTTGGATATACAAATCACACCATAGCACTACTAACATCAGCGTGTAACGCGTCAATAACAAAACTAGGCGGTTGCACAAACGACATATCCCCTTGGGTCAACTGAAAACCATACTTAGCCATCGCATTTGTCATCCTATTAGCCTCACGAGTAATCTGTATAAGAGACACCTCCCAATTTTGGTCAAGCAATACCTTAATCAGATGAATAAACGAGCAAAGCCTACCATTTTCCACATTTTTGGTCAAAAATCGTATTGCATCACTATTGTTCACCTCCACCTTAACACGACGATACCCCAAGTCCCATGCATGACGAAGCCCTATCCAAATACCCAAAAGCTCCGCATCCAAAGCCGAGCATATACCAATGGATTTTGAGTAACCCAACACCTACATCTCTAGCTCATCCTGGATCACGCCACCACAAGCCGCTTTACCATCACCTTGGAAACGTGCCCCATCCGTGCACAGAGAAAAACAACTTGCGCTCGGACGTTTCCAAGTGGTCCCTCCTGGAAATGTCTGGCCATGAGGCCCTACTTGCCTCGCACGAAAAGCCTTGGCAATGTCGATATCACACACCTGGCTGTGACTCACAAAGAGAATCGACTCCTACTGCAGCATGTCATCTGATTCAAAGACGCAACAATTACTATGCTTCCACAGCATCCAAAGTATCGTCCCAAAAAGCGTCAGCCACTCATTTGCATCACCCAGGGAAAAATCCGACCTATTTAGGTTTGTTCCAAGCCATTCCCGAAAATCCAAAGTAATAAAAGCCGATCATCGGTCCTGTCGAACCACACTTCTCCAGACCACCATCGCCGGCAAACAATGCCAGAATAAATGGTTGACAGTCTCGGTTGCATTCATGCAAACACCACAGCGTGCATTAAAGGTCAAATGACGTCGCTCATGCTCAGCGTTCGTAAGCAATCTATTATGTGCCAACAACCAAAGGAACATTTTAACACGTTGATTACCTGAAAACCTCGATATAATCTTCCATAGCGGATCTTCAACCGAAACGGAAGGTGTAACTCAGATTTTGTAAGCTGACCGTACTGTGAAAGCTCAGGTCTTAGTACACAACCAACCCACTGTATCCTTCGGCGTAACAACCGTGGGAGGGAGAACCGCCGCAATATGTAGCTTCACCGTCAATGGCAGAATCGAATCAAAGCAATATCATCTCCAAGAACCACCACCGTCAACCATTACTATCAAAGGTGTTGACCAAAAAGGAGGATGCAGCCCAGGTTGGATCCAATCACGTAATTTCCCTAGATTCGCAAGCCACGGATCATCCCAGAAGTCAATGGTCTTGCCATTACCTACATTCCAAATCAATTTAGCTCTCACATCATCCCAGACTATCGCCATACCTTTCCAAAGTTGCGAACAGCCGCTACGCGATAAGGAACAAGGCACACGATCAACACATTTGTACTTGGAGCGCAACACCTAAACCCATAAATGATTCGGTTTTGCGATCAAGTCATATGCAAGTTTCATAAGAAAGGCTACATTTTACTCCACCAAGTGTTTGAATCCAATCCCCCCATTACTAACTGGTTCACACATCTAATCCCAATTCACCAAATGTATATGACGCCTAGTATTTCCATTACCCCAGATGAAACAACGAATCAATTTCTCAATCTCCATACACACTCCTTTTGGAAAAAGAGTGGTTTGCATAGTGTAAGACGAAATTTCCTCCAAAACTGCTTTAGCTAAAGTAATTCGACCAGCAAACGAGAGAGATTTAGCAGCCCAACCTAAGAGCCTGTCAGTCACCTTTTGTATAAGGAACTGATAAGTTGCTTTCGTAACCCTTTTATGTAGAAGGGGAACCCCTAAATAGCGGCCTAAATCCGACACCTCCGTGAAGCTGAAACTACCACTGATAAAACTTTGACAGCTCGCGTCCACGTTCTTAGAGAAATAGATATCAGTCTTGAGAAAGTTAACCTTGTGCACTGAAAACTCACAGAACTCTCCCAATACACGTTTAATAACATCAAGTTGTGACACTGAAGCTTCCGAAAATAAAACCATATCATCGGCAAAAAAGGTGGGAAATACCTGGTCCATTCCGCGCCAGCCTAATAGGCTTCCACGCCCCCGATTCCACCTCTCTCTGAATAGCCTTCGCAAGACGTTCCATACATAAAACAAAAAGATAAGGAGACAAATGATCCCCTTGTCTAATCCCTCTCGTCGTTCGAAAAGAAGGCGAGGAACACCATTTTAAAGAACTTGCATCAAGACCGACATCACACATCTCATAATTAAAATCCGTAGGCTATCCGATATCCCCATCTCCCATAACGTGTCGTTAATGAATGACCACTCAAGGCGATCATAAGCCTTTTCTAGGTCAATTTTAATGGCCATCCAACCAGTTTTCCCCGTCTTCTTATGCATCAAATGGATAATTTCTTGAGCAACAACTATATTATCTGAGATAGAGCGTCCCGACACAAAACTAGTCAGAGTATTAGAAACCCAATTGGGTAGGAACAACTTTAAGCGATTAACAGCCACCTTGTAACCACTTTATAAAGCACCGAACATAAAACTGATCGGACGAAATTGGCTTAGCAATTCGGGTTGGGTACTTTCGAAATCAACACTAAAAGAGTTCGGCTCAATGACTCATCCATATCTTGCCCAACAAAAATCTCACGTACCAAACGACATACACTCGGTCCCATAATGTTCCAATTCTTCTGATAAAAAAAGCATGGAACCCATCCGCCCTAGGGGCTTTCAACGCACCCATATCAAACATCGTTGTTTTCACTTCCTCATCTGTGATAGGCCGAACCAACATAATATTTTCATCAGAACCCAATTCACGAAAACCCTCACGTACCAGGTACTCATAACCATCACACCCTAAACTCGAGAATAATTTTTTATAAAAATCAATCGCCATAGATTGAAGGCTACCCTCATCTGAAACCCAATCACCATTACTATTCCACAGACTATAAACCCGGTTATACCTTTTACGAGCCATAGAAAAACGGTTATAAAACTTGGTATTTCTATCACCATCTACCACCCATTGACATCTCGTCTTCTAAATCCACATGCTCTCTTCTTGGAGCAGAACCATCTCAAGCTCACTACGTAAGGACCGATCAAGCTCAACAAGAAAATCAGAGTGATGGCGCTGAAGGGCACGCTCGATCCCACAAAGGCGTCGTAGTAACTCATTCTTCTTTCTTCCAATATGACCAAAAGTATTCAGATTCCAATTTGTATGATCCGCTTGAAGAGAAGACAAGTTGCAATGAACATCCTTGTCATGATCCCATGATTCCGTCAAGAGTTGTTCAAAACCAGGATGATCTTGCCAGGCAACCAAGAAACGAAAAGGTCTTCCTTTTCTATCCATGTTGGGTCGAGATAAAGTAACCAGCAAGGGGCAATGATCAGAGCCCAGACGGTCTAGATGCACCATATGAGAATATGCAAAACACTGAAGCCAATCATCATTCACCATGCACCGATCAAGACGCTAATATAAATCACCACGATTCCATGTAAACATGGGGACCGTGAAAGGCATATCAACTAAGCCTGAATCGAAAACAAAGTTCTGAAACAAATGACTAGTCCCTAGGGCAGACAAGGAGCCACCTCTACATTTATTCGGACTGATAATAGCATTGAAATCCCATCCTATAAGCCACATCTCAGTAAGCGTTGGCACCAAATCCAAGAGGGCATTCCAAAGAAATTTATGTTTCCCCGCCAAAGGGCTAGCATAGACTGCAGTGTAAAAAAAGCATTGACCAGAATCTAATAAATATAATACAAGAATGAATAAACTGATTCGACACCTTGAGAATATCCACATCAATACAAGAGTTCCACAAAACCCAAATACCACCGCTGAAGCCATGAGATTCCACACGAAAAGAATTCTATAGACCAAGCCGTTCAACAACCTTATCAGCATTACAACCTCTCACACGAGGCTCTACCAAAGCCACTAACTGAGGATGATAACACCTCATGAAATCCTGAAAGAAACACCGAAATTTAAAGCTAGTCGCACCCTGAAAGTTCCAGGAAAAGACATTAATCATTAAAAAACATAAACAAAAAAATCGCAAACCTTACTGTCGCGGAGCACAGTTCTCTTGTCAAGATGCATCGCATCTACCAAAACACCATCTTGAACCTCCAAATTTGCATCCTTAGAACTCGGGCCCTCCGCAATTCCACCAGAGTTAGAGTTGTCTGGATCTACATCCATATCTGACTTGTCGGCCCCTGCTGTTGTAGGCGCTAAACGTCACAATAAATTCCCCACCCACTCATAAAGCACTTGATGTGGTGGAAAGCGAAACTCATTAGGCTTCTTCACACTAAGGCCCTTCTCCACCGTTGATCCTGAGGCCTTTTTCGAAACCGCACCTTTACCACTACCTTTTCAACTCCCTTTACCACCTTCACCCTCATCTGTTATCACCACTTCCGCATGCCTACCCTCACAAATGTTGGGCGCATGTGTCGTCACTATCGGCCTAGTTCTATCTTTCAACAGCACAACATCGTCCTTAATCAGAACTGGACCACCATTCTGCCCTATTGATCTATTTCGTACCACAATATCCAAGCCCACACTCGATCCCATCATCGGCTGCTTCCCTTTATGCACTTGGTCCTTCACAGCCTGTCTCACATTAGATGTATTGTCCTCCAAAACTTCCACCTCACCAGCCTCACTATCATCTTGCTGTAGCACGTTAAATCTCGAACCATTGTTACCTTTACCACTATGTCTGTCCCGATTCCCATGCTCAATAGGTTTTCTAGTCCGTCGACGTCTAGTGTCAACGATCATCTAAGGCCCAAACATCTCCCCCATATTATCATATCCCCATTTCGGGCCCTCAGTGTTCCTTGTAGTTTCCTGAGTGCTATCCTGCGTCCTGCAATTTGCTTCGGAATGTCCATAGACCCCACACTTGAAGAAAATATCCGGCAGGCCCTCATATTCAATCTTCTGAACGAAGTTGTCGATGCCAATACAGGATAATAAGGGTCTATTCAAGTCGACCATGATAGCTAGACGCGCAAAACGCCCGCGATCGCCCACCTCTGTTTTGTAATCAACACGAATAACATGCCCTATAGTCATAGCAATGTGCCGAAAAAAACCTTTCGAATAGTAATGATACGGCAATCCAAGGAGGCGAACCCATACAATAACCTGCGAGGGGTGTCGTTCGGATGTCGAAAAGGAACGACTCCAAGGCTAAACCGTCAAGTAGCTACCGTAAACTGTCCATGACCCATCAGTGAGAACATGCACATAATCAGATTCGAGAGTAAAGCGAACAACAAAATAGTCGTTTTTAATATCCACTAACTGAAAATCCCCTTTAGGTTGCCATAACGACTTAATTCAAGCTAGAAACGCTCCATAACATATTCGACGCCCAAGCAGTCTGACCACCACTAATGTTTTCATGCTATCATCGAACATATCATGCACTCTATCAGAGAATTGGACGACCGGAAATTTACCATCCCGTATCACCATAACATCTTCATCCAAGAGACGAACCTCATTATTGGAAATCGACGAAAAGACACCCTTCTCTCCAGTCGCTTTCCCTGCAACCGCAGTAGCATACGGGCTTTTCTCCACCGTTACCTCACTGTCAGCGACTTGCCCATCACTTACCGGTAAGGTCGTCTGTCTTTCGTCCCGGGCAGAATCCGCAGCAGCAGCAGTGTCCATTGTTTCCATACCAGCGCATGGGCGTTTAGGGTCATGCAAAGTATCGTGGGGAAGCGACGAACCTTCCTTCTCTAGAACCGGCAGAAGCTCTATATGCACCACAAGATCGGTGAGCATGCTTTCTGCAGTCGAACCATCCCTAGGGGGATCCATCAAGCCCTCCAAAGGCACGTCAGACGCCAACAGCCGGCGGTCATCGCCTAGGTTTCTGAAAAAGGTATCGTTAGGGTTTCCACGGGTATCATTAGGGTTTCCACGCATATCGTTTCCATGCATATCGATTCGACGCAAAATGAGATGACACGAGGAAAGCAGAAAATCGATGCGCAGAAGTGAAACACTTATTTGCTTTGTTTTTGTGGCTGCGCTTTTTGTTTCTGTGGCTGCGTAGCAAATAAAAAACGCATGGAATTTAATTCCCAGGTTTTTACCGAATTTAAATTTTAAATATTATCGATACCGTTAACTAGACAAGATTGTATAAAATCACAATAAATGACTAAATTTTTTGATGTGTACATAATTATCTTTCCTTATGACAATGACGAACGCGTTTCACTTTCGCACCCACACAATTTGTCATTAGCATACGAATGCTTAAACCTTAGTTCTTACTGCTCATTGTTTTGAATAGAAATTCTTTGGGTTTTTTACACTTTTATTTATATTATAAATTTAAAAAATATTTTTTTATTAAAATTTAATTTTTTTAATATTATGATATTGAAAAAAAACACCCAAAAATGACAGAAATTTGTGTTGTGTACACAAATATCTTTCCTTATTCATCGGATTAGCTGTAGCAACCTATTGCCAAAATAAGCTGTGGCAACCTAACAATACTCATTTGAATGTGTCATCCATTAATATATTAATCAAGCCGGCATGTTCCACAAAATCCCATACGACAATGACGAGCGCGTTTCACTTTCGCACCCACACAATTTGGCATTCGCATACGGAAGCATAAACCTTAGTTCTCAATGTTTACTGTTTTGAATAAAAATTCTTTGGGGGGTTTACGCTTTCATTTAAATTATAAATTAAAAAATTAATTTTTATGATTACTATTAAAGGTTAAAACATAACATTTAATTTTTTTATTATTATGACATAGAAAAAACACCGAAAAGTGAAAGATTTTTTTTTGTGTATACAAATGTCTTTCCGTATTCATCTGATTAGCTGTAGCAACCTATTGCAAAATAAAAGTTACAGCAAGCAAATAATACTCATTTGAATCTGTCATCCATTAATATATTAAACAAGCAGACGTATCCCACAAAATCCCAGCCGACAATGACGAACACGTTTCACTATAGCATCCACACAATTTGTCATTCGCATACGGAAGCCTAAACCATAATTCTCACTACTCACTGTTTTAAATAGAAATTCTTTGGGTTTTTACGCTTTCATTTATACTGTAGATTAAAACATAATTTTTATGATTAAAATTTAAGGTTAAAAATTAAATTTTAATTTTTTAATATTATGACATAGAAAATACACTGAAAAATGACAGAAAATTTTTGTTTTGTACACAAATAACTTTCCTTATTCATCTGATTAGCTGTAGCAACCTATTGCCAAAAAAGCTCTGGCAACCTAACAATACTCATTCGAATGTGTCTTCCATTAATATATTAAATAGGTCGACATGTCCCACAAAATCCCATACAAAAATAACAAATGTGTTTCACTTTCGCACCCACGCAATTTGATTGTCGCATACGGAAGCCTAAACCTTAGCTCTTATTGCTCACTATTCTGAATAAAAATTCTTTGGGTTTTTTACGCTTTTATTTATATTATAAATTGAAAAAAATTAATTCTTAAAATTTAAATTTAAGGTTAAAACTTAAAATTTATTTTTAATATTATGATATTAAAAAACACGAAAATTTACAGAAAATTTTTGTTCTGTATTGTTCATCTGATTAGCTGTAGAACCCTATTGCCAAAAAAAGTTGGAGCAACCCAACAATACTCATTCAAATGTGTTCTCCATGAATATATTAATCAGGCCAACATGTCCCACTAAATCACCGATGACAATGACGATCGTGTTTCACTTTCGCACCCACAATTTGTCATTCGCAAACGAAATCCTAAACCATAGTTATTACTGCTCACTGTTTTAAATAGAAATTCTTTAGGATTTTTTACGCTTTTATTTATATTATAAATTTACAAATTAATATATATGATTAAAATTTAAGGTTAAAATTAGAATTTAATTTTTTAAATTCTAACATAGAAAAACATCGAAAAATGACAAAATTTTTGTTGTGTACACAAATATCTTTCCTTATTAATCTGATTAGCTGTAGCAACCTATAACAAAAAAATTGCAGCAACCTAACAATACTCATTTGAATGTGTTCTCCATTAATATATAAACTTGCCGACATGTCCCACAAAATTCAAGACGACAATGACGAATGCATTTCACTTTCGCACCCATACAATTTGTCATTCGCATACGAAAGCCTAAACTAAACCATAGTTGTTACTGCTCATTGTTTTGAATAGAAACTCTTTGGGTTTTTTACGTTTTTATTTATATTGTAAATTAAAAAATTAATTTTTTGATTAAAATTTAACTTTAAAACTTAAAATTTAACTTATTAATATTATGACATAGAAAAAACACCTAAAAATGAAATAAATTTTTTGTTATGTACACAAATATCTTTCCTTATTCATTTGATTACCTATAACAGTTTATTGCCAAAAAAAAAGTTGCGGCAACATAACAATACTCATTTGAATGTGTCCACGATTAATATATTAAACAGGCCAACGTGTCCCACAAAATCCAGATGACAATGGAGAACGCGTTTCAATTTCGCACCCACACAATTTGTGATTCGCATATGGAAGCCTAAACCTTAGTTCTTACTTCTCATTGTTTTGAATAGAAATTATTTGGGTTTTTTACGCTTTCATTTATATTATAAATTAAAAAATTAATTTTTATGATTAAATTTAATTTTAAAACTTAAAATTTAATTTTTTAATATTATGACACAGAAAACACGCCAAAAATAGAATGAAATTTTTTGTTATGTACACAAATATCTTTCCTTATTCATCTGATTAGCTGTAGCAACCTATTGAGAAAAATAGCTACAACAACATAACACTACTCATTTGAATATGTCCTCCATTAATATATTAAACAAGCCAACGTGTCCCACAAAATCCCAAACGACAATGACGAACGTGTTTCACTTTCGCACACACACAATTTGTCATTCGCATACGGAGGCCTAAACCTTAGTTCTTACTGCTCTATGTTTTGAATAGAAATTTTTTTAGTTTTTTACGCTTTTATTTATTTTATAAATTTAAAAATTAATATACATGGTGAACATTTAAGGTTAAAACTTAATTTTTTTAATATAATGACATAGAAAAAACATCGAAAAATGACAGAAAGTTGTTGTTGTGTACACAAATATCTTTCCTTATTCATCTGGTTAGCTGTAGCAACCTATAGGAAAATAATTGCAGTAACCCAACAATACTCATTTGAATGTGTCCTCTATTAATATATAAACTTGCCGACGTGTCTTACAAAATCCAAGACGACAATGACGAACACGTTTCACTTTCGCAGCCACATAATTTGTCATTCGCATACGGAAGTCTAAACCATAGTTCTTACTGCTCACTGTTTTGAATAGAAATTCTTTGGGTTTTTTACGCTTTCATTTATATTATAGATTAAAAAATAATTTTTATGATTAAAATTAAAGTTTAAAACTTAAGATTTAATTTTTTTAGGCTAAAGGGTCAATTTTGCCCCTGTAGTAGACCCGATGTATCAATTTTACCCTTATGGTATTTTCGCATCAATTTGGCCCCTGAAGTAGACCTAATTTATCACCGTTTGCCCCTTGACTGACGGAAGCCAAGTTGTTAGATAATCACCCTGTGGTAGTATTCATTGATGATATCTTAGTGTACTCTCGTACCGAGGAGGATCATAATCAGCATTTGCATTTAGTATTGCAGAAATTGTTAGACTATCAGTTGTATGCCAAGTTGAGCAAATGTGAGTTTTGAATTAGGGAAGTAGTCTTTCTAGGTCATATTGTATCAATCGAGGGAATCTGAGTGGATCCTAAGAAAGTTGAGGCAGTTGTGAATTGGAAGCAACCGAAGTCTGTGAACAAAATTTGTAGTTTCTTAGGTTTGGCCGGTTACTATAGACGTTTTGTTGAGGGTTTCTCAAAGGTTGCGGCTCCTTTGACTAAATTGCTACATTAGGAAGTTCGGTTTGAGTGGAATGATGCAAGAGAACAAGCATTTGAGAAATTGAAAGAAGCGTTGACAAAAGCTCATGTTTTGATTCAGCCCGTGTCAGGGAAAGAGTTCATAATCTACAATGATGTATCATATGTTGGTTTAGGTTGTGTGCTTATGCGAGAGGGAAGAGTAGTGGCCTATGAGTCTAGACAGTTGAAGACTCATGAGCGTAATTACCCTACACACGACATAGAATTAGCTGCAGTGATTTTTTTCTTTGAAAGTTTAGAGACATTACCTTTACAGTGAGAAGTTCATAGTATACACCGATCATAAGAGCTTGAAATATTTGATGACACAGAAGGAATTGAACCTTAGACAACATAAGTGGCTAGAATTACTTAAGGACTATGATCTCACGATTGAGTACCATCCAAGTAAAGCCAATGTAGTGGTCGATGCTTTGAGTAGGAAGGTGGCAGTCGTGTTACGAGCTATGTTTGCTAAATTAAGTTTATCTAAAGATGGTGGTTTAGTGGTAGAATTGCAAAGTTAAACCTTCGTTGATTCAGCTAATCTGAGAGAAACAGTTGCAAGATAGATCATCAGCATCTCATGTGCAAGACATAACAGATGGTAAACTGACAGATTTCTGTTTTAGTAGTGATAGAGTATTGTGTTTCAAAAGTAGAGTAGTTGTTCCGGAAGATGTTGACTTGAGACGCACCATTCTAACCGAAGCTCACAATAGTCCGTTTGCTATGCATCCGGGAAGTACGAAGATGTATCACGATTTGAAAGATAAGTACTTCTGGGTTGGTTTGAAGAAAAACTTTGCCGAGTTTGTGAGTAAGTGTATGGTTTGTCAGCGAGTTAAGGCCGGACATCAGTTTTCTTCAGGATTGTTACAACCGTTGAGAATTCCCGAATGGAAGTGGGAGAGAATTGTCATGGATTTTGTATCAGGTTTTCCGTTGACACCTTCTAAAAAGAATTCGGTTTGGGTGATCATTGACCGTTTTACGAAATGTTCATACTTCTTGGTTGTTCACACTAATTATACCTTAGATAAGTTGGCCGATTTGCATATCAGTGAGATTGTGAGATTGCATGGTGTACCGAAGTCTATAGTAATCAGACAGAGATCCAAGATTCATAGCTAGATTTTGGGAGAGTTTGCATAATGCGTTGGGTACTAGATTGAATTTCAGCACTTCGTATCATCCTCAGACCGATGGTCAGTCGGAGAGAGTCATACAAGTGTTGGAAGACATGTTGAGATGTTACATTATTGAATTTCAGGGTTCGTGGGAGAAGCATCTACCGTTAGTAGAGTTTGCGTACAATAACAGTTATCAAGCGACTATTCAGATGACACCTTATGAAGCTCTGTATGATAGAAAATGTAGAACACCTTTTTGTTGGGCCGAAGCGGGACAAAAATTGATACCCTTGCTTGATATGCTTAAGGGTACTACCGAGAAAGTGCAATTGATATGTGAGCGTTTGAAGGCAGCTTCGGATAGATAAAAGTCTTATGCCGATTTGAAAAGAAGAGAGATAGAGTATGTTGTGGGCAACAAAGTGTTCTTGAAAGTCTCACCTTGGAAGAAGGTGATGAGGTTTGGTAGGAAGGGTAAGTTGAGTATGAGATTCATTGGTTTGTATGAGATAGTTGAGCGAGTTGGTCCCGTTGCTTATAGATTGAGATTGCCGACCGAGTTAGAAAAGATTCACGATGTGTTTCATGCTTCGATGCTTCAAAGGTATAGATCAGATCCGTCACATGTTATGTCAGTTGAAGAGGTAGAATTGAATCCGGATTTGACCTACGACGAAGAACCAATTGAGATTTTGGCTTCGGATAGTAAAATGTTGTGAGGAAGGACCATTGAGTTGGTCAAGGTAAAGTAGCGACACCGAGGGGTAGAAGAAGCCACTTGGGAGAGGAAGGATGACATGAAGAAGCAGTTTTCGTATCTCTTTCCGACAGGTAAATTTTGAGGACGAAATTCTTTAAGTGTGGGAGAGTTGTAACGCCTGAGTTTAGGGTCCGAAAGATAATCAGATCCGGTCCAAGTTCGGTTCAGGTTAGTTGGTTGATTAGGTCTAATTTCGTGGACCCCTTTCTAACAAAATGGTTTTTAAAGTATATTTAGGCAAAAGGGAAATTTTTTAGTGGAAAAATAGAAAATTTTCCCAAGTGAAATTATAAAGGGTATTTTGAATCAAAAAGACCATTTTCACTAAAGGCTATCATCTTTATTTTAAACAAAAGGGTTTTCACGTTGGTTTTTCTCCCTTCAATCCGAAACCTTTCCTTCATCAAGGATTTCAAGGTAACTTCCCCTTTACTTTGGTTTTACTTATTTGACTTGTCATCAATGAAATCTTTCTTCTAGACCCATTATATTTCATTTTGGTTTGGGTTGGAAAAATGGATATTTTCACTTGATTTTCGTGGGGTTGATTATCCATGGTTTTACATGTGCTTTAAGCTAAGTTTTGAGTGGTTAAACATGTTGGAATATTGTCTTAATAATGGGAAACCCGAAATTGGTCAAAAATAAGATTTTTGAGTTCAAAATATGGAGTTTTTGGCTTGGCTTTGGGTTGATTTCATGGCTGTTGGTTCCTTAGTTGTTGGAAGATGTTTTTAGATGATATTTGATGTGTTTTGATGTTTGAAATCGATGGGTTCAGATTGGGGTTTTGTTAGAACGAAATTGGTGAGGTTTTGGGTTTGAATCAATGTGTTTTTTTTTGCAAGAAGTTGGATTCCGGGTTGTTGCTGGTTTACATGTATAATAGCATCCTAATGTTCTGTTTTGGGTTGCCTAAAAGAAGAGGAAATTGGATTGGGCACTTTCGGACGCGAGACCGGGTAGTTCAAAGGCTTGAATCGGTGTTTCGGCTAGCGTTGGTGTGTTGGCTGGTGAGTGGAATTGTTTTCTAAGCCTTATCTTGATTAAGGATATGTTTTGGTGTTTAGATTGAGCTTGATAAGCTAATCTAAGCTCAAGAGTAAGTTTTAATGTGTTTTAGTCTTTAATTTCGAAAAATTCTACCATGTGTTATAAATGATTTCCATAGTGTTTGTTGCCATGAATATCCTTGTGTTATGAATATGATTGCTTAAATTGATCCCATGTTGGTTATGGTTGTGACCATGAGAACACAAGGTAAGTGTTGGTTGGTGGGTTACTGACAATGTGAAATCTTATTACCCGATATAGTTGGTCGACCAATAGGATGTGAGTGCACTCGGGGTAAAAGTCGCGTGTGGCCTTAGTGATGCTAGATTCCACTAAGAAGGTGTACGGTGATGTGAGATTCCACTAGAAGCTATGTTTTACTAGATGAGTGAGTACGGTGATGTGAGATTCCACCGTAAGTGTTTAGTGGGTTTCAGAACTATACGTATATCCGAGTAAAAGTGTTAAATGTTAATATACCCATGGTGCTCTAAATTCTCATGTTAAGCATGTTTTATTGTTCATTACCATTTATGCTTAGACATGTAGTTGGTTACCTTGCTTGTATGATGAGAATGAGCACGAGGTAAGCTTGTGGCTTATGGATGCATTTGGTAAATGCACGAGATGTTAAATGCATGTTTGTTATGTGTTCAAGCGTGAGGGAAATGATTTGGAAATGGTTTTTGGTTTCAAGCAAACTATGGTTTTAAAACTGCATTGTTGTAGCTACTATTTTGAGCACCGCTCACTAAGCTTAAATGCTTACGCTTCCTCTTTCCAGCAATGCAGGTCCTTAGACTTTCGGAGCAGCTCGGGGAACAGGGGGAAAATTCCAAGGGGTTGAGTTGCTCAAGTATAGTTTTTTTAGACTTCAATAAATTATATTAAGCAATGGGATAAGACCTTTTGGTTTAAGGGGTTGTTGATATGTCTCTTTGCTTTAGACAAGTTTGTTTGGTTGTGTTTGGCTTGCTCAAGGGCAGTATCGATATTGTCCCCTGTTTTAAGCCTATCGTACCGATACGCGGGGGGGGGGGGGGAGGTACCGATACCTATTTTGGTCACTGGAAATCTGAGATTTTGGCGAGAAATTTGGGTATCGATACGGTACCTGGTGTTGACTTTGGGAGCTTGATCATCGAGGGCGTATCGATACCAGCCTTGTAGGGTATCGATACAGTCTCTTGAAGTTGACTTTGGGGGTTTGACCGTAGAAGGCGCATCGGTACCAGCCTTTGGGGTATCGATACGGCCAGTAGTAAAATCATTAAAAGTTAACCTCTAATGTTCGTATTGTTTGGTTCATGTTTGAGTTTGCTTTTCCGCTACTTGTCTCCTCACATAGGTTTCATAATGGCATTTAGACAAGATTAATTTTATAAAAAAATTAGGGTTGCTAATTGGAGTGAAACCTTAACGGGTTTCTCTTCAGTTTTCCCCGTGTAACCCGTTCGATGCGGTCTGGTGGCTAAGCCGGATCGAGGGGTTTACAATACTCATTTAAATGTGTCTTCCATTAATATATTAATCAGGCCGACGTGTCCCACAAAATCCTTGACGTCAATGACGAACACATTTCACTTTCGCACCCTTCAATTTGTCATTCGTATACGGAAGCTTAAACCTTAGTTCTTACTGCTCACTGTTTTGAATAGAAATTCTTTGGGATTTTTTTAAGCTTTTATTTATATTATAAATTTAAAAATTAATATTTATGATTAAAATTTAAGGTTAAAACTTAAAATTTAATTTTTTTAATAGTATGACATAGAAAAAACACCGTAAAATGATAGAAAATTTTTGTTGTGTACACAAATATCTTTCCTAATTCATATGATTAGTTGTAGCAACCTATAGCAAAAGAAAAAGCCGCGGCAACCTAACAATAATCATTTGAATGTGTAATCCATTAATATATTAAACAAGGCGACGTGTCCCGCAAAATCCCAGACGACAATGACGAACACGTTTCACTTTCGCACCCACACAATTTATCATTCACATACGGAAGCCTAAACCTTAGTTCTTACTGCTCACTATTTTGAATAGAAATTCTTTGGGATTTTTTTATGCTTTTATTTATATTATAGATTTAAAATTTAATATTTACGATTAAAATTTAAAATTTAAGGTTAAAACTTAAAATTTAATTTTTTAATATTATGACATAGAAAAAATACCGCAAAATGATAGAAAATTTTTGTTGTGTACACAAATATCTTTCCTTATTCATATGATTAGTTGTAGCAACCTATAGCAAAAGAAAAAGCTGCGGCAACCTAACAATAATCATTTGAATGTGTAATCCATTAATATATTAAACAAGGCGATGTGTCCTTCAAAATCCCAAACGACAATGACGAACGTGTTTCACTTTCGCACCCACACAATTTATCATTCACATACGGAAGCCTAAACCTTAGTTCTTACTGCTCACTATTTTGAATAGAAATTCTTTGGGATTTTTTTATGCTTTTATTTATATTATAGATTTAAAATTTAATATTTACGATTAAAATTTAAAATTTAAGGTTAAAACTTAAAATTTAATTTTTTAATATTATGACATAGAAAAAATACCGCAAAATGATAGAAAATTTTTGTTGTGTACACAAATATCTTTCCTTATTCATATGATTAGTTGTAGCAACCTATAGCAAAAGAAAAAGCTGCGGCAACCTAACAATAATCATTTGAATGTGTAATCCATTAATATATTAAACAAGGTGATGTGTCCTTCAAAATCCCAAACGACAATGACGAACGCGTTTCACTTTCGCACTCACACAATTTATCATTCACATACAGAATCCTAAACCTTAGTTCTTACTGCTCACTGTTTTAAATAGAAATTCTTTGGGTTTTTTATGCTTTTATTTATATTATATATTAAAAAATAATTTTTTATGATTGAAATTTAATTTTTTTAATATTATGACATAGAAAAAACATCAAAAAATGACAGAAAATTTTTGTTGTGTACACAAATATCTTTCCTTATTCATCTGATTAGCTGTACAAACCTATAGCAAAAAAAAAAGCTGCGGCAACCTAACAATACCTAGTTGAATGTGTCCTCCATTAATATATTAAACATGCAGACGTGTCCCACAAAATTCCAGACGACAATGACGAACGCGTTTTACTTTCACACCCACACAATTTTTTAATCGCATACGGAAGCCTAAACCTTAATTCTTACCGGTCACTGTTTTAAATAGAAATTCTTTAGGGTGATTTTTTACGCTTTCATTTAAATTAAAAATTAAAAAAATAATTTTTATGATTAAAATTTAAGGTTAAAATATTTTTTTTTTCAATTAATGACATAGAAAAAACATCAAAATGATAGAAATTTTTTGTTGTGTACACAAATATTTTTCTTTATTCATCTAATTAGCTGTAGCAACCTATAGCAAAAAAATAAAAAAAAAAACTACGGCAACCTAACAATACTCATTTGAATGTGTCCTCTATTAATAGATTAAACATGCCGACGTGTCCCACAAAATTCCAGACGACAATAACGAACATGTTTCACTTTCGCACCCACACAATTTCTCATTCGCATACGGAAGCCTAAACCTTAGTTCTTACTGCTCACTGTTTTGAATAGAAATGCTTTGGGTTATTTTGCGCTTTTATTTATATTATAAATTAAAAAAAATATTTTTGATTAAAATTTAAGGTAAAATTAAAATTAAATTTTTTAAATATTATGACATAGAAATAACAAAAAAAGTTTTATTGTGTACACAAATAATTTTACCTTAAATTTATATAATAAAACTTTTTTTGTTATTTCTATGTCATAATATTTAAAAAATTTAATTTTAATTTTACCACATAACTATTTAATTGGTTTCATTGTAGCCACCTGCCGTTAAAAAAACGAAAAAGTTAACGGGACTGTTAAAATAATTGGTATAATTACACATTTAGTCCCCTTTATTTATACAATCATTCAATTTAATCCTAATTTTAATCTAATAAAATAAATTAATTATTCAATTAGGTGGTGACACGTGTCACCACCTTATTTGAGGGATTTATATATTTTTATTAAATTTATTTTCCTTCCCCAATCAGGTGGTGACACGTGTCACCACCAATTGGAGTAAGAAAAATTAAATAGTAAAAGGTGACCCCAAGGGAAATCAAACCCGGGTCATTAAAGAAAGTAAACAATGCCTTTGCCACTGGGCTAAGCACGTTTTTGGCATATGGAATACCAAATATAGTATATGTAGCAAAAACATGTGTGCTTCTATTCAAAACAACATGAAAAACAAAAACCCAATTCAGAATCTATTACATTCAGCTTTTTTGATCCAGAATGAACGAGAATTATGTTTTCTTACTTGGTCTAACTTGAACATAGCCTCATTCTTCTTCTGATCCACCTTGGGATTTACCTTTAATAGCTCTGGATAATCCTCCATGGAACAAAGAGAAACCGAAGAAAACCAAGAGAAGAATAAGAACATGGAATTTTCCTAGAATCTGCAGGTCACGGATTTGTTATTGCAGAAGTGTCGCGGAATCTGCGAGAGACCAAGCAACGTAAAATGCAAATGTAGAATAGAATATGCATTCCGTTGAGAATATGAACCAGAACAAAGTAAGGATACTAAGAACATGTTCTTATTCTTCTCTTGGTTTTCTTCAGTTTCTCTTTGTTCCATGGAGGATTATCCAAAGCTATTAAAGGTAAATCCCAAGGTGGATCACAAGAAGAATGGGGCTATGTTCAAGTTAGACCAAGTAAGAAAACATAATTCTCGTTCATTCTGGATCAAAAATAGCTGAATGTAATAGATTATGAATTGGGTTTTTGTTTTTCATGTTGTTTTGAATAGAAGCACACATGTTTTTGCTACATATACTATATTTGGAATTCCATATGCCAAAAACGTGCTTAGCCCACTAGCAAAGGCGTTATTTACTTTCCCTAACGACCCAGGTTCGATTTCCCTTGGGGTCACTTTCTACTATTTAATTTTTCTTACTCCAATTGGTGGTGACACGTGTCACCACCTGATTGGGGAAGGAAAATAAATTTAATAAAAATATATAAATCCCTCAAATAAGGTGGTGACACGTGTCACCACCTAACTGAATAATTAATTAATTTTATTAGATTAAAATTAGGACTAAATTGAATGATTGTATAAATAAAGGGAACTAAATGTGTAATTATACCAATTATTTTAATAGTCTCGTTAACTTTTTCGTTTTTTAACGACAGGTGGCTACATTGAAACCAATTAAATAGTTATGTGGTATATTTAACACAATTGAAAATATAGTGGTCAAATCGACACCAACCCTATAGTTCGGTGGTCATTAGTATAGTTTACCCTTTTTTCTTTAACTTAATCTTTTCTAAAGGCTCATTCGAATCCTATATGATCAAACAGCGGAATAAAATTTCAGAAGGTAAACATTCGAACCCAAGACAACATTCAAACAACCCAATTTTAATCCTTTAAACAGGTCGTTTCAAAACACCATTGAGGTGTATCGAAACGCCTTGACCAGTTAACTGCCCTAAAGCCCATACGAAGGGGCCGTATCGAAATGGAGGTCAACCGTTTCGAAACCCTTAGACCCGTTTCGAAATGCTTTCATCTCGTCATTTTCTCAGATTTCCAGTAGCCAAAACGTTCTGAAACCCGTATCAGAACAGGGGCTCTCAAAGGCCAAACCGTATCGAAACGCGTTCCGATACGGGGTCCCTGAAGCCTACCCGTTCCTAAATGCCCCAGCTCGTTTCGAAACACGGGCTGTCTGCAACCTTTGAAAATCAGACTTAGGCGTTTTTCAACTAGTCTAAAGGTCCCAAACGACCTACAAAGGCACTCAATTCAAACAAACAAAGTCTAGAGGCATACTCCCTATGTCTAGCAGGCTCAAACACACACAAGGCATAGATCTAAACAATCATTCATACATGGCAATTACACATTGATAACCCTTCATACAAGTCATGCTTGAAGACGTTAAAAACCAATAGGCACCATACATCTCAAATAAGTATTCATGTCATTCAAAAGCAATCTTAAGCATCCATTAAACATGCATCACACAAGCATTTGGCAAGATACATCATGTTTACAATCCCAGTCAAAATATAAGCATCAAACACATACATGAGTCATACAAAGCTCATTCAAACACACCCTTGCCACATTGCTAAGCTACTACATAATTATTAACCGTACTTGAGCAACAAAAACTTGGAAGCCCTTCTTGCCTTGCTCCGAGCTAACACCACGCTAATGATCTGCATTGTTGAAAATTAGAGCGTAAGCTATAAGCTTAGTTAGGATGCTCTAAAACCGAAAACATCAACAATGCAGGGTCCAAGCATGCAATCCTTAAAACTCACATACATAGGCAAAATATGAAGTAGACCTAGCTAGTCTTTCAAGAGTCATAATATGGCATCTTACCTCATACTAAGCTCAACCATCAAATATCAATGTCATGCATCACAAGTATAAGAACAAGTTCAATTGGCCACTATTAGATTACCCGGATGTGCGGATTTAATCTCAACAATCACATTACCTCGGTGGGATTACACTCATCATCGTACCTTGTATGGGCGGAATTCCACTCATCACCACATGCTCTACGAATGAGATTCCACTCATCATCCCGTAGAATATATATATAAGCTTCCGGTGGAATATTACATCACCGTACTCCTCCTTGATGACTTAACGCCATCAAGGCCACGTACGTTTTGACTCAATTTATGTGCACACTAATCCTAATGATCGATCATTTACACTCGGTAAGTTAATTAGTGCCAATTTTCATTTACCACCTCACATATCCATCAATCATATCTCATGCTCATCACATACACATATCATGGTACACATGTGCAAATCAACCCACATTTCACAAGAGCATAAATAGGCAAACACAAATAGCATTTAATGGAAATCAAGAACTAAGTTAACAATTTAAATCTACATAGAAATGACCTACCAAGCATATTTCAACTCCTACACTATACACGCTCGAACCAAACTTTAAAACACATTTAAAGTCACTCACCACCCTTCCTTAGCAACCAAAGTAAGCCTCCTACAAGCCCGGATTCGATCCCGATGCCTCTTCAACGTCTCCTCTTGCTTCTAGCCAATAAAAAACACGTCCATTATTCCAATCAATGCTAAAACTCAGTCATCACTCAACTCCTAAGCTCAAGCCAAGCTTCAAAAAAATTTCCAATCAAAATAATCCCCCAAAATGCCCATTTTCGTGCTCCTTCAAACCCTAGCTGAAAATCCCATTTTCAAACATCCAAATGACACCCAAATGGTCCCAAAACAACCTCCTAACATACATAAACCATCAGGTCTCCAATTTAAACCTAAAACCCACCAAAAACCAAGTTTTTGACACTTTGAAATTTGCCTCAAGAACCCATTTCGGGTTTTCACCCAAACCTAACCATTTTAACATATTACATTCATTTTAAGGTGAATAAACTAAAACCCAACATTATATTTCAAAACAAATTGAAAATCTTCATAAAAACTCAAACTTTCATCAAGCTCTAATTTTCAAAAGTTCATAGTTTGAAAATCTACAACTATGTATGGATAGGGAATGAAAAGGAGAGTTGGAAAATGTTATTACCTTTGAAAATGGCCTTGAGATGAAGTTGGAAATTAATGGAATAGTGATTAGAGTATTGAGGGGGTTTTGAAGGTTTCTGACGTTGGAAAAGGGGAATGGGGAGAGAAGATGATGGCTTTTACTTTTTGTTCTCTTTTAAAATTCTAAAAGTTGTCTAGCTTTTAAAACATTTGGGTCAAATCACCGCATTGGTCCCTCATTTTTATTTTAAAACCCAATTAGCCCAAGTCAAGGTCAAATTGATTTAATTTAATTGTATCGACTCGGACCACTAACCCGACTAACTCCTAACCCCAAAACACGGGTGTTACATCTTTTCTTATTCATCTGGTTACCTGTAGCAACCTATTGCTAAAAAAAGCTACGACGATTAGGTATGAGCGTTCAATCGAGTCGAGTCAATAAACTTCGAGTTATTCGAGTTGACACGTCATATTTTACAACTCAAACTTTATTTGAAATTTTTTCGATTCAAGTCGAGTCTAGTTTTGGAGTTCCTATAGAAATTTAATTGTAATTATTTATCTTGCTATAATATAGTTTGATTTCAATTTAAACGACTTTCTTTAATCATACAAGATATGCATATATATATATATATATATATATATATATATCTTCATATTTTTTCATATGTGGAAATATTTCTTCATACTTTTATATACAGGTATGTATGCATCATAAAAAAATAGGGACTCGTCTTGAACTTAAAAATAAGTCCACAAATTACTAAAATTTTCGAATTATTCGAATTTCCCTTTTACAACTCAAACTTTATTTGAAATTTTTTCGAGTCGAGTCTATGAAATTTCGATTCTAGTCAAGACGAGTCGAGTATTTTCGCCTCGAGTCGAGTTATTCGGTTTTTTCAAGTCAAGTTTTGCTCACCCCTAACGACAATCTAACAATACTCATTTGAATGTGTCCTCCATTAATATATTAAACAGGCCGACGTGTCCCACAAAATCCCAGACGACAATGACGAACGCGTTTCACTTTCCCACTCACACAATTTGTCATTCGCATACGGAAGCCTAAACCTTAGTTCTTACTGCTCTCTGTTTTGAATAGAAATTCTTTGGGTTTTTTTTACACTTTTATTTATATTATAAATTAAAAACTTAATTTTTATGATGAAAATTTAAATTTAATTTTTTTTTAATATTATGACATAAAAAAACACAAAAAATTGACAGAAAATTTGGTGTACACATATATCTTTCCTTACCCATATGATTAACTGTAACAATCTATTGCCAAAAAAAGTTGCGGCAACATAATAATGCTCATTTGAAAGTGTCTTCCATTAATATATTACACAGGTCGATGTGTCTTTCAAAATCCTAGACACCAATGACGAACACGTTTCACTTTCGCACCCACACAATTTGTCATTCGCATACAGATGTCTAAACCTTAGTTCTTACTGCTCACTGTTTTGAATAGAAATTCTTTGGGTTTTTACGCTTTTATTTATATTATAAAATTAAAAAATTAATTTTTTTGATTAAAATTCAAGGCTAAAACTTAAAATTCAATTTTTTTAATATTATGACATAGAAAAACACCGAAAAATGACAAAAAATTTTTGTTGTGTACACTAATATCTTTCCTTATTTATCTGGTTAGCTGTAGTAATCTATTGCCAGAAAAAAAGTGCGGCAACCAAACAATACTCATATGAATGTGTACTCCATTAATATGTGAAACAGGCCTACGTGTCCCACAAAACCACAGACGACATTGACAACTATGTTTGAGTTTTGCACCCATACAATTTGTCATTCGCATACGGAAGTTTAAACCTTATTTCTTACATCTCACTATTTTGAATAGAAATTCTTTAGGTTTTTTTACACTTTCATTTATATTATAAATTTAAATATTAATTTTTATGGTTAAAATTTAAGGTTAAAACTTAAATTTTATTTTTTTAATATTATGACATAGAAAAAACACCGGAAAATGACAAAAAATTTTTGTTGTGCACACAAATATCTTTCCTTATTCATTTGTGTAGCTGTAGCAACCTATTGCCAAAAAAAAGTTGCGGCAACCTAACAATACTCAATTGAATGTGTCCTCCATTAATATATTAAACAGGTCGACGTGTCCTACAAAATTCCAGACGACAATGACAAACACGTTTCTCTCTTGCACCCACATAATTTGTAATTCGCATACGAAGGCCTGAACCTTAGTTCTTACTACTCATTGTTTTGAATAGAAATTATTGGGTTTTTTACGCTTTTCTTTATATTATAAATTAAAAAATTAATTTGTATGATTAAAATTTAAGGTTAAAACTTAAAATTCAATTTTTTTAATATTATGACATTGAAAAAAATACCGAAAAATAACAGAAATTTTTTGTGGTGTACACATATATCTTTCTTTATTTATTTGATTAGCTGTAGCAACCTATTGCCAAAAAAAGCTTCAGCAACCTAACAATACTCATTTGAATGTGTCTTCCATTAATATATTAAACAAGCTGGCGTGTCCCTCAAAATTCCAAACGACAGTGACGAACGCGTTTCACTTTCACACCCACAAAATTTGTCATTCACATAAGGAAGTCTAAACTTTAGTTATTTATGCTCATTGTTTTGATTAGAAATTCTTTGGATTTTTTTACGCTTTTATTTATATTATAATTTAAAAAATTATTTTTATGATTAAAATTTAAGGTTAAAACTTAAAATTTATTTTTTATAATTAAGACATAGAAAAAACACCGAAAAATGACAGAAAATTTTTGTTGTGTACACAAATATCTTTTTTTATTTATCTAATTAGTTGTAGCAACCTATTGCCAAAAAAAAGCTGTGACAACCTAACAATACTCATTTGAATGGTCCTCCATTAATATATTAAACATCCCGACGTGTCCCACAAAATCATAGACGAAAATGACGAACGTGATTCACTTTCTCACCCATACAATTTGTCATTCGCATACGGAAGCCTAAACCTTAGTTCTTACTACTCACTGTTTTGAATAGAAATTCTTTGGTTTTTTAAGCTTTCATTTATATTATAATTTATGATTAAAATTTAAGGTTAAAACTTAAAATTTATTTTTTTAATATTATGACATAGAAAAAACACCGAAAAATGGCAGAAAATTTTTGTTGTGTACACAAATATCTTTACTTATTCATCTAATTAGCTGTAGCAACCTATTGCCAAAAAAACTGCGGCAACCTAACAATACTCATTTGAATGTGTCATCCATTAATATATTAAACAGGCAGACATGTCCCATAAAATTCCAGACGACAATGACGAACGTGTTTCACTCTCGCACCCACATAAATTGGCATTCACATACGGAAGCCTAAACCTTAGTTCTTACTGCTCACTGTTTTGAACCGAAAAATATTTAGGTTTTTTAAGCTTTTATTTATATTATAAATTAATTTTTATGATTAAAATTTAATGTTAAAATTTAAAATTTATTTTTTAATATTATGACATAGAAAAAACATCGAAAAATAACAATTTTTTTAATGTGTACACATCTTTCCATATTTATTTGATTAGTTGTAGCAACCTATTGCCAAAAAAGCTGCGGCAACCTAACCATATTCATTTGAATGTGTCCTACATTAATATATTAAACAGGTCGCCGTGTCTTTAAAATCCCAAACGACAATGACGAACGCGTTCACTTTCGCACCCACACAATTTGTCATTCGCATACGGAAGCCTAAACCTTAGTTCTTACTGTTCAGTGTTTTGAATAGAAATTCTTTGAGTTTTTTGAGGCTTTCATTTATATTATAAATTAAAACATTAATTTTTATGATTAAAATTCAAGATTAAAGTTTAGTGAATTAGGTGTAGAGTTTATTTTTTAAAATTTATGATTAGAACTTAAAATTTAAATTTTATGATTAAAATTTAAGGTTAAACTTAGAATTCAAATTTATATTATTTTTTAAAATAATTCTATTATTTTGACCAAATAACTAGGAGCCAAAATAATATGCGTAGAAGTTAGAACCCCCTGCTATTTACTTTCAATTTGACCCAAACTCAACCAAATGAAATTAATAATTAAAACAAATAAGGAAATAGATATTGCATTCAAACGTGGTAACGTACAGATTTTGGCTTGCTTTATATAGAGAGAGAGGGTTAGAAGCAAAGAGAAGCATGCTTCTTGTTTCTCATCCAAATTATTTATTGCGAAAGGAGATATGGGGCATGAACTTGATATGGAAATGGAACAGCTGGCTGAGACGGGGAGGAATCTCCGTTCATCTTTTCGAGAGTTATCTTCAAGCTTCAGAAGTGGTGCATCGGACCTCGCCGCCGTGTCGTTCAGAGGAAATAATGACGACGAGGTGGAGTTGCAGTGGACTGCGATTTAGAGGTTGCCCATTTTTACGCGGCTAAGGACGTCATTGTTCGATCACGGTCTTTTGATTAGTGATAGTGATAGAGAAGAAAGAGACGATGCGAAAATCGACGGACAGAGGAAGCCGATCGACGTTACAGAGCTCGGAGCACTGGAACGCCACGTTTTCATGGAGAAACTCATTGCCAAAATTGAGGACGATAATCTCTGCCTCTTAAAGAAACTCAAAGAAAGAAGCGACAGGCAAGAAACCTCTCGTCTCCCTTATTTGTAGCGTTTTGGTTTCTATCGAAATATACTAAATTTAGATTAGGTTTCTTTACTGAAATTATACATATTTATAAAATAGAATCATCTGTTTTAGTAAAAATAAATTTCTACCTCTTTTCGGTGTTTTTATGTTCCAACACTAAAAAAATTAGATTTATAATTTTAGGTCAGGGCCGTCGGCAATAGGGGCGCCCGCCCAGCGCCCCTACCTGTCCAGGGCCCATTTTTTCGAATATTTATAGTTAGAGTTTAATATTTTTTAATATTTATTATTTAAAATTTAATTTTTTAATAATTATTATTAGAGTTCTATTCTTAAAATTTATTTTTTGATATTTGTTATTAGGGGTATAATTTTTTTAATACTTGTTATTATAGGCTCATTTTTTTAGAATACTTGTAATTAGGGGCTCATTTTTTATTATTTATTGTTATTTCAATACTTGTTATTAGGGTACAAATTTTTCAATACTTGTTATTATGAGGTCAATTTTTCAATACTTGTTACTGGCCTATCTTTTCTAATATTTGTTATTAGGGCCTTACTCTTAAATTTTATTTTTTCCGATACTTGTTATTATGAGTCCAATTTCTTCAGTACTTGTTATTTATGGTCTATTTACCCTAATATTTGTTATTACATGCATACTCTTAAATTTTAATTTTTCAATACTTGTTATTAGGGTTCCATTTTCCCCTATATTTGTTATTACAAGAATATTCTTAAAATTCATTTTTTTCTCAAAATTTGTTAATAGGGACCCATTTTTTTATATATCACTTTTTACTAAGGGTCTAATTTCTAATTTTATTTTTTTCCAATACTCGTTATTAGGGGAAAGGGTGAGCAAAACTCCACTCGAAAAAATTGATTTTTTTCGACTTGACTCGAAAAAAATTTCAAATATAGTTTGAGTTGTAAAATAAAAATTCTAATAACTCAAAATTTTAGTATTTAGTAGATAAATTTTTAAGTTCGAGTCGTAAGGACTTGTAAACTCGCATAACTCATTTTTTTACTCAACTTAACTCGATCGAACACTCACCCTTAATTAGGGGCCTATTTTTTAAGTTCGCTCATGGGCCACTAAAATCTCAGAAACGAGCTTGTTTAAGGTTGATGTTTAAGGTTTAAGGCGTGAGATTTAAATGTTAGGTTCAAGTTTAGGATGTAAAAATTAATCTTAGAGTGTGTTTATGATACAAATTAAGTTTTATCAAAATTTTCATTTTGGTTGATATTTTAATTTCCATTTAATTTGATCCTTGTGGTGAAAAACAATGAAAAATTACTGATGATGAAAATAAAAAAAATCTCCAAAAATGCATTTTTAGGGGGTTAAAAATTCAATTTAGAGGTTATATTTAGGAGTTTGATATTTACACTTCATAATTAAAATTTAGGGTTTAAAAGAATTTTCTATAATCTATTGATTGACACTTTTTAAAACATAACACGCTTTTACAATATATGGGGTGTTTTTTCAAGAATTAATAATTAATTAGTGTCATTTTAATATTTTTTTAAATGCGGTTATTATTACAATTGACGCATGAAAGCCTGCATTCAATGAAGGAAATTTTTTACCCTTTTCGGTACCCCTATATATGTCTCACGCTTAAAATTAACTTTAGTGTTTAGGGTTTTAGTTAGGATAGGAGTTATGGTTAGGGTTTAGAGAATTTAGAGTAGGGTGTAAGGTGTAAGGTGTAGGGTTTAGGGTGTAGGGTTTATGATTTAGAATTTAGGGTTAGAGTTAAGGCTTAAAATTTAATTTTATACTGTTTTTTAGTGTTGGACATATGTAGGGGCACCGAAAAGGTTGATACGAATTTTATCATGCATTAAGGGGGAAATGCCTTGCCCTTGGATCCTTTGTCCCATAACTGCAAAAAGACAAAAAGAGTTTTGCATCAGTTGAAAATGAAGATAGTAATTTTTTAAGCTAAAACTTGAAAAAGTAAAACTTATATTTAATCAGTGCTGACAGAAGCAAAACCATAAGTATGATGGTTTGATGCAATGCTTATGCATGTAATTTTTTTTAATCCAGTGCCTTGCAACATCAAAACGAAAATGATTTATGAATAAGAATACTAATAATACCAAGTCTATCAATGGACCGAAAGAGGGTTGGAGGGGGGCAGTAGGCCCCCTAAAAATTTGAAATTTATATATAATTTAAATTTTTTTTATGTATTTTCTATTAAAAGTATATTTTCGTTCCCCTAAAATTTTATAACTTTGCCATTTAGAATCTTATAAGTTCAGCCCTAACATAAAATCTTGCGTCGGTCCTTGAAGTCAATCAAAAGAGAAATTGTTTTATAGATTCATGACTTGCAACTGACAGTGACATTGGTGCTTAGGGTGGGGTTGGAGTTGTCTACTATTGAAGTGAGATTCCAGAATTTGTCAGTGGAAGCAGATTGTGAAGTAGTTCAAGGGAAGCCCATTTCTACACTTTGGAACACCATCACCGGTGTATTTTCTGTAAGTGAATCCTAACTCATATATATGATATATATTCGAACACACTAATGGAGGAGATTTAAGATGTTAAACAGGCTTTGACAAAAGTTAGCAGATGCAAGTCTCAATCATACAAGATCAAAATTCTCAAAGATATCAGTGGCATAAAAAACATCGAAAAATAACAAATTTTTTAATGTGTACACATCTTTCCATATTTATTTGATTAGCTGTAGCAACTTATTGCCAAAAAAGCTGCGGCAACCTAACCATATTCATTTAAATGTGTCCTCCATTAATATATTAAACAGGTCGCCGTGTCTTTAAAATCCCAAACGACAATGACGAACGTGTTCACTTTCGCACCCACACAATTTGTCATTCGCATACGGAAGCCTAAACCTTAGTTCTTACTGTTCAGTGTTTTGAATAAAAATTCTTTGAGTTTTTTGAGGCTTTCATTTATATTATAAATTAAAACATTAATTTTTATGATTAAAATTTAAGATTAAAGTTTAGTGAATTAGGTGTAGAGTTTATTTTTTAAAATTTATGATTAGAACTTAAATTTTAAATTTTATGATTAAAATTTAAGGTTAAACTTAGAATTCAAATTTATATTATTTTTTAAAATAATTCTATTATTTTGACCAAATAACTAGGAGCCAAAATAATATGCGTAGAAGTTAGAACCCCTGCTATTTACTTTCAATTTGACCCAAACTCAACCAAATGAAATTAATAATTAAAACAAATAAGAAAATAGATATTGCATTCAAACGTGGTAACGTACAGATTTTGGCTTGCTTTATATAGAGAGAAACTCAACCAAATGAAATTAATAATTAAAACAAATAATGAAATAGATATTGCATTCAAACGTGATAACCTACAGATTTTGGCTTGCTTTATATAGAGAGAGAGGGTTAGAAGCAAAGAGAAGCATGCTTCTGATCCAAATTATTTATTGCGAAAGGAGATATGGGGCATGAACTTGATATGGAAATGGAACAGCTGGCTGAGACGGGGAGGAATCTCCGCTCATCTTTTCGAGAGTTATCTTCAAGCTTCAGAAGTGGTGCATCGGACCTCGCCGCCGTGTCGTTCAGAGAAAATAATGACGACGAGGTGGAGTTGCAGTGGGCTGCGATTCAGAGGTTGCCCACTTTTACGCGGCTAAGGACGTCATTGTTCGATCACGGTCTTTTGATTAATGATACTGATAGAGACAATGCGAAAATCGACGGACAGAGGAAGCCGATCGATGTTACGGAGCTGGGAGCACTGGAACGCCACGTTTTCATGGAGAAACTTATTACCAAAATCGAGGACGATAATCTCTGCCTCTTGAAGAAATTCAAAGAAAGATACGACAGGCAAGAAACCTCTCATCTCCCTCTTTTTTAGCGTTTCTATTGAAACCCCTAATATAAAATCTTACGTCGGTCCTTGAAGTCAATCAAAAGAGAAATTGTTTTATAGATTCATGACTTGCAACTGACAGTGACATTGGTGCTTAGGGTGGGTTTGGAGTTGTCTACTATTGAAGCGAGATTCCAGAATTTGTCAGTGGAAGCAGATTGTGAAGTAGTTCAAGGGAAGCCCATTCCTACACTTTGGAACACCATCACCGGTGTATTTTCTGTAAGTTTTTAGTCCGGAATCACTGCATTATGTCTCGTTAACGTTACGGTGTATCAAATAATAATCCTTACTTTTATTGTTTCTTCCGACTAAAACGCTTCACTTTCATAATACTTAAAATAGTATATCTTCTTTTGATGTATGCATGTGTGTGTATTAATACACTAATGGGATAGATGTAAGATTCTGAACAGGCTTTAACAAAAGTCAGCAGATGCAAGTCTCAATCATACAAGATCAAAATTCTCAAAGATATCAGTGGCATCATCAAGCCCTCAAGGTTCACTTTGGATATTTACTTCTCAGTTTAGGCTACTTTTTTGGAGAACAATAGTTATACCATTGATAAGCCGTCGAAAACTCACATTGTATGCAGGATGACTCTATTGCTCGGCCCTCCGGGATGCGGAAAGACCACTTTGTTACAGGCACTTTCAGGGAAGCTCAACCCATCTCTCAAGGTTTTCTACTTGTTAATCAAATTCCTCTTGAAATAGCAATGTAAATAATCTGCATACAATGACACCGACATTACAATACATGATTTAAGCATTGAATCAAAAACTATGACCAAATGATATGTAGCATCCAATAAGTTCTAAAATAATGAAAAGTTTGTGGATTGAACAACAACCATCTTGAGGCATTCTTTTATTTCAGGTCACAGGGGAAATATCCTACAATGGCTACAAGTTTACAGAGTTTGTGCCTCAAAATACATCAGCTTACATAAGTCAATATGACCTGCACATTTCTGAAATGACTGTAAGAGAAACACTCGACTTCTCAGCGCGTTGTCAGGGCATTGGAACCAGAGCAGGTATTCATTACTTTGAATCTTGTAACAACGATCATACCTTGCTAACAATAAACTGATCTTAAATGTTGTCTACGAATAAAGATATGTTAAAAGAAATCAGTAGAAGGGAGAAGCAATCTGGCATTGTACCGGAACCAGATATAGACACATACATGAAGGTAATTTGCTAGAAATAATGATCATGTCAGCAGCTAGCAGGGGCTGGATATCATTGCCTTTGAAGCCACGCCTCTGACTATATAATCTGTGTTAACAGGCAATTTCTATTGAGGGATTAACGAGAACTCTTCAGACAGACTATATATTAAAGGTGATTCTCTCAAAAGAAAAGAAATGTATAAAACGAAATCCAAATTCTTCTCTTACAGTTATACAATCATTCATTTCCATTCAGATTCTTGGACTGGACATCTGTGCCGATACTATAGTTGGAGATGCCATGAACAGAGGAATCTCAGGTGGTCAAAAGAGAAGGCTGACAACAGGTTGTGCAGTTCTATAACCTCCCTATTAAAGTTATAAAGTATGAATCCCTGAGCCTTACAAAACCATGCCATTCTAATAGAATTTTCATGTGGAATTTTGATAGGGGAAATGATAGTTGGTCCAAATAAAGCTCTTTTTATGGATGAAATATCAACTGGCCTAGACAGCTCCACAACCTTCCAAATAGTTACCTGTCTACAGCAACTAACCCACATAACAGAGGCAACGCTTCTAGTATCACTTCTTCAACCGGCACCAGAGACTTTTGATCTCTTTGATGACATTATTCTAATGGCAGAAGGAAAGATCGTATACAATGGACCACGCAGTTGTGTTCAAGAGTTCTTTGAACATTGCGGTTTTAGGTGCCCTGAACGAAAAGGCGTTGCTGATTTCCTCCAAGAAGTAAGTGTCCTTTAATCTACCTTGTACGTCCATGACATTTTCCTTCATCTGATGATTTAAAATAAATCAATTCTAGGTGCTTTCCAAAAAGGACCAAGGTCAGTACTGGTATCGCGAAGACCAACCTCATAGTTTTGTTTCTGTGGACAACTTCATAGTTGCATTCAAAAAGTTTCACACAGCAGAGAAGCTAAATGAAGAACTCTGCACACCTTTCAAAAAAAGTGAGAGTCATAAAAATGCATTGTCATTCAACATCTATTCATTGGGAAAATGGGAATTACTCAAAGCATGCATGGCAAGAGAATGGCTTCTCATGAAGAGAAACTCATTTGTTTATGTTTTTAAATCATCACAGGTAATAACAATCATAATAAGCATAAATGTGTAATATAAAACATTGGTAACCCGACATACCCACTAACCTGCCTTGGATGCTTCCTACATGCAGCTTATAGTTGTTGCAATGATAACGATGACCATCTTTATTCGCACACGGATGAAGATTGACCTTGTTCATGCAAGCTATTACCTCGGTTCCCTGTTTTATGCTCTCATAAGACTTTTGACGACCGGAATTGCGGAGTTGGCGTTGACCGTTTCCAGACTTTCAGTATTCCATAAGCAAAGAGACTTCTACTTGTACCCAGCATGGGCATATTCCATTCCTGCTGCTATTCTAAAGATTCCATTTTCATTCATAGATGCTTTTCTGTGGACAGCTCTTACATACTATGTGATTGGTTACAGTCCGGAACCAGAACGGTATATCGGGTTAACAAAAATTACTTTATGTTAAAGTAGATAAATATCTAACAAATGTTATCATCTTCTTAGCCAAGTATTATTTTACAGGTTCTTCCGCCTGCTCTTCCTCCTTTTCCTTGTACATCAAATGGCAACTTCACTATTTCGTTTAATTGCTTCGGTTGTTAGAGATCCACCTTTTGCAGCAAATTTTAGTCTTTTTATATTAATGGTGATATTTTTATTCAGTGGCTTCATAATTCCAAGACGTAAGGCCATTCCTTACCTATATGAAGAGATTAAAAAGATGTAAAGATATTAATGTTCCAAACCTTTCCTGCAGCATTACTACCTGCTTGGGTGAAATGGGGCTTTTGGCTTTCTCCTCTTGCATATTCTGAAATAGGTGTCGCCGTTAATGAATTTCTAGCACCGAGGTGGCAAGAGGTGAAAGGAAAACAGTTGATATTTTGTTGGTTAAACGCACAGATCAGCATATCTTCTCACACTCAATGTTTGGTGGCTATTGTTCACTTGCAGGTTTCCTATTCAAATTCCACCTTAGGACAGACAGTTCTAGAAGAACGCGGGTTAAACTTCAAGGACTATTACTATTGGATATCAGTAGGAGCATTGATAGGATTCTGGCTGATTTTTAACATTGGTTTCACCTTGGCTTTGAGCCTTTTAAAGTGTACGTTGTACCTCAGCATGCACCATAATAGAAAATAATTATAGAAAAATAAAATCTTTAAAAGTACTAACATGTATATGATGTTGCAGCTCCAGGAAGTTCTCGGGCTATTATTTCTTATGAAAGATTTTCTTATCTAAAAGCAAAAGAGGATTCGAGTGACACAGCTGAGGAACAAGAATTGCCTAGTGTTGACCCTCTAAAAGCTCCAGCACAAACAAAAGTCCAGGGTGAGAAGCTTTTTTTGTACTGGATGTAATATAAAGTAATATAGGCTAGCATGCCAAAAATACTATAATCACGTTTTTTCTACTACAGGGATGGTTTTACCTTTTAAGCCAATAACGATATCATTCGAGGATGTGCAATACTTTGTTGATACTCCTAAGGTAATCATGTCAGTCCTCAAGACCACATTTTCAAATCTAAACAAAATATTTTCTAATGTCTTGTATGTATTCCCAGAAACTGAGAGAGCAAGGGTGTCCACAAAGAAGACTACAACTACTTCGAGATATTACTGGTGCATTTAGGCCCGGAGTTCTCACAGCTTTGATGGGTGTTAGTGGAGCTGGGAAAACAACACTAATGGATGTACTTTCAGGAAGAAAAACCGGTGGCTATATTGAAGGAGAGATAAGAAATGGAGGGTACCCCAAAGTCCAAGAAACATATGCTAGAATATCAGCTTACTGTGAGCAAACTGATATTCATTCCTCAATGATTACAGTGGAGGAATCAGTGATGTACTCAGCTTGGTTACGTCTACCAACCGAGATTGATAAGCACAAAAGATTGGTAAGACATCTTTACATAGTTAATTAAACAGATTTCACATGCTAGGAAAATATACAAAATACCTACCTGTATATCATGACATGTATGTCTTGAAAGGAGGATTAGTTGCAGCAGTGCCGTTATACTTCTGCGTGGGGCTGGAAAAACCGAATATATCTTATGTAGAAACGAGAAATTGTAAAAATAATGAAAAATAAATAAGTAGCAAATCAACACCTAGATACTTATGACATTGGCTTAAATTGTCCCTAGGACTTGAATATATGCTTGGATTATATCATGATTATTAATAAATTGCACAAAATGTTTAACTCACTTACCTCGCTAACAGGAATTTGTAGCAGAGGTTCTTCAAATGATTGAGTTGTATGAAATCAAAGATTCTTTAGTTGGCATCCCTCGTGTAAGTGGAATATCATCAGAACAGCGCAAACGGCTAACCATTGCAGTAGAACTTGTTTCTAATCCATCCATAATATTTATGGATGAACCTACTTCGGGTTTAGATGCCAGAGCAGCTGCAATTGTCATGCGAGTTGTGAAGAATATTGTTGACACAAATCGGACTATCGTATGCACCATCCACCAGCCAAGTATCGACATCTTTGAAGCATTTGATGAGGTAATTACCTGGCAGATTCAAATGCATGGTAATTAATTTTTTAATAAGATTACACATTAGAATTCCAAGAGAATTGTTTTGTATTCTTCTTTTAATATATTATGACTTAACAGTACTTGTCATACATTATTACATGTGATTAATAATCAGGCAGCAGACAATAAACACGGAGGTGCAAACAACAGATATTATAGCTTACTCCTTAAAGCTTAAGCTCCTTGTCATAAGTTGGGCAAATCATTATGATAATAGAAAATTTTTCACCAAAAGTTAATAGGATTGAAGCATTCAGACCTAAATAAGTATTATCAGGAGCCACATTTTTGCATAACATGCTCACATCCTTGCAGCTTATTTTGATGAAAAAGGGAGGACAAATGATATACTCTGGAGAACTCGGTCAACACTCAAGTAGGCTTATCGAATACTTTGAGGTAATCCGAAAAATCAATATCACTATTTATAGTTTATTTCTGGTGCATATGTAAATGTCTCTAGCTAGTAACCTACGACCCTACTCGGTATGTCTGGCATGAAAATGACATTATAATGAAGGAATAGAACCCTAAGTAAACCAAATGGCCTTTCTATGGCGACTCTCTTTTTCACTCATCCAATGCTGATGAGAACATTTTTACACCCTTCTGGCAGGGTATACCAGGAGTACCAAAAATTAAAGAAAACTATAACCCAGCAACATGGATGTTAGAAGTCACTAATCCTTCTGCGGAGGCTCGTCTTGGAATAGACTTTGCCTGTATCTACAAAGAATCTTATCTCTACAAGTAAGTGCATTATCTTAAATGTGTTAAAAATTATTAGCTTAAATGTGTATTTTTCTATTTTCTTTTGATTTTAGTTCAAGGAGGCACAAACACTCTTAACAACATTAGAATCAAACAATTTTATATTTTTCACTTAACCACTGAAAACCATCCTATTCCGCTTTTAAGCACTTTGTTTTCTTACACGACAAGGTAATTGAAAAACCTTGTATTAAATAAGGATTCTTGTGCCTAACTTTTAATTATCATACCAAGTGATATAATTTTCCTTCTCTGTAGGAGAAACAAAGAAATAGTCAAAAGCCAAAACCTTCCGCCACAAGGTTCAGAGAAACTACAATTTTCGACACCATTTCCACAAAATGAATGGGAGCAACTTAAAGCATGTCTTTGGAAACAACACTTGTCCTATTGGAGAAGTCCGAAATACAACTTAACACGCCTGGCATTTGTTATTTTATCTTCTTTGTTATATGGAGCCTTACTTTGGCAGAAAGGACAGAACCTGTAAGTTGCTTTCTATCTCCTTTTTCTAATACTAAGAAATGTTCATCTAGGAATGACCAAGACTTAATCCATAGAGTTAACATAAAATGTATCTTCATAAAGTAAGGTGATCACTGACATAAGCCCTAAGAAATATGGGCTGTTGGGCATTCTGATAGCACTATGCAAGTTGGCTTTTTTCTACTAGTCTAAACAAATCAATATAACTACATCTACATAGAAATGCCCATGTATGTATTTCCTTTTGATAAGGAGAGAAATATACTCATCATTTCTAAATAATAATTAATAAGCAACAACATCTTCTTGATAATCATTTACACACATCAACATTTTGTTCAAATTGTTGGCTTTATTTGTAAGGACTAAAAGAATTAGGTTTTATATGAATTTCAGTTCAAACTAGAATTGTATCTATTGAAAAGCTGTAACAAAAACTACAAAAAAACAATTTAATTGCTTGGAGTATGTTAGATTACATACTTACCCTCTAACATGCTGACATTCTGTTCTCCTTTATGAAGACATGATGAGCAGGATTTTTTCAACATAATGGGATCAATGTATGTTTTCGTGATATTCACTGGAGTAAGCAATTGTTCATCTGTTCTTCCGTTCGTAGCTACTCAGCGAATAGTTGTCTACCGTGAAAGATTTTCCAGAATGTACTCCTCATGGGCATACTCGTTGGCACAGGTAAAAACAATTATAGAATGCCTTCTAAGCATTTACAAGTGCCTTCTCATATATTTGTATAAATTTGCTCCTTTATGTTTGCAGGTGATTATTGAGATTCCTTATATCTTTCTAGAAGCAATATTATTCTCAACAATCACTTATCCAGCTGTAAACTTCTATGGATCGACTTACAAAGTATTTTGGTACTTTTACACCATGTTTTGTACACTGCTCTATTACAAATATTTAGGCATGATGTTGGTTTCTTTGACTCCAACTTACCAAGTAGCTACAATATTTGCAAGCCTCTGTTACACATTGTTCAGCTTGTTCTCGGGATACCTCATACCGGGACCGGTAAGCCAATTTTGTCTTGTCTTGCTAACTGAAACCCAATTTACAATTTTTACAATTACCAAAAAAGATAATTAGTTATGGACCAGTAAAATGTAAACAATAGAATGGTTAGATTAAATGATAAGGAGAGCATGCTTCAACTTACATATTTTACCAACTAAAATTGATGCTTTATTTTCATTATAGCAACCATCAATACTTAAGCTCATTTTCATATATATCTACAGTAATACATATTTGCTACTTTCTTGCTTGCAGAAATTTCCTAAATGGTGGATTTGGGGCTACTGGATTTGCCCAACTTCTTGGTCCTTGAAAGGTTTTCTCACTTCTCAATATGGAGATATAAAAGAAGAAATCGTAGCATTTGGAGAGCGAAAAACACTCAGTGCCTTCTTGGATAGTCAGTATGGGTATAAATATCAAGATTTACCCATAATAGCTATTGTACTTTTTGCTTTTCCGCTTGTCTTCGCATTAGTTTTTACTTATGGTATAGCTAAACTAAATTATCAAAGGAGATAACATGATTCTACTTTGAGTTTTTAGCCTCATAGGCAAACTTCTGTGAAGTATAAATATATGAGCCAGTTAATTGTAAATATATCACTACAATCAGTTTGTGTAGTCCTAACAAACAATTACATTGTCTCTCTATATTATTAACTATTAATCTAACAAAGAAAGCTTCTGGGATTCAGCACTTGTAAATGTTAATGTCTTTTAGGAAGGGGTAATGGTCCGTAACAGTGATATCAGAGTAATCCTTTGGTTGTCTAATTTCACGTCGAGCGCCATGAGTAGGGTAGGCAAGGTGGAGTTGACTCGTGACGAAGACATCATGTTGAGTAGGGATAATGTCACTCTTAAGAAGCTTAGTTTAAAAAAACGTGCCTACTTGCGCCTAAGGTGCTAGGCGCAATGAGGCGACGTAAGGCGAAGCGAGGCACGAGAGGCATTGTGAGGTGCGCGCTTTTTTGCAGGGCACAAGGCGCTGTGCTTCTGACGCTTTCTGTTCACACCGAATTCTGCCAAAACCATGGCGAAGTTCAAGGCGTCTGTGGTGGTTGGACTTTGGGTCGAAAGAGAAAATGAAGAAAATAAAGAAAAGTTAAAAGGATTTATGAATGGTAAAATTGGAGAAGAAGAGAATGGCTGGATGAATAATGGAATGAGAGAACGGCGACAATAATGGAGTGTGAGTTTAGAAAGAGATACTGCTACAAGAGTTTGAAAATACTAGGGTTTACATTGAAATTTTTATTAAACTAAATATAAAAAATGGGTTGGTCATCATAAGACCATTATATTTAGCCTAAAATAACAACCCAAACTCAAAAATAAATTTAACTAATTCTAAAAATCGGTGGTCTGGACAAAAAAAAATAATTTTAAAATTAACTTTTTGTAAATTAATTAAATAAAATAAAATTTATTTCTGAATATTTATTTATTTAAATAAAATACTAAAATTACATATTCAAATAATATAAATTTATCAATGTTTTAATATATTTGTTAGGCTTGTTGCACGCTCGAATCAATCTTCAAATATCGTCAAGAGGGTTGTTTTTTATCCTTGGATGAATTGGCTAAAACTAATATAAAGATGAACAATTTGCACGATGATTTTAGAGTGGTTCGACTACCCAACCGAGTCAACATCCACTACCTTAGCACACCACTAAGGATTTTCATGTTTTTGCATTTCTTCTCATTGCTCCAACACACCTACAAAAGATATTTACATGAATTTTGGTATCCATATTGCTTTGGATCCATTAACATTAGTCACAATATCTTTATTTCCCTTAGGAACCCATACTTGTTTAATCCTATAAGATTTTCTCTTCGTTATAGGACAAGTATGCAAGAAATGACTATAATAATGACAATGTGAGCATTTTGTCATTATGTGACAAGAAGAATTGTTAAAAATAATTTCTTTTCTTTTGTTAAGATTTCAAGCTTAACTTTCAAATAAAGATTTTCTTTCTCTAAAACCCTTGTTTTTTAAAACTCTAGATCATTTCTTAAACTTTCATTTTGATTTTTCAAATTTGTTTTAAAAAAATCATTTTTAAATTCAAGTTTTGAAATCATTTTCTTAAATTTGGGATTCATGGTCTCAAATTCCAAAATAATTCATCGAAAACATCTTGTAACTCGTCAAATATATATGAATTTAATTCATTTGTGTTAGAAGATACATCGGGCTCATCGAGAGGCAAAACATCATCCACCTTAGGTGTTTTTGAAAACTCTAAATCATTTCTTAAACTTTCATTTTGGTTTTTCAAATTTGTTTTCAAAAGAAAATTGTTTTCAAATTCAAGTTTTGAAATAAGTTTCTTAAATTTGAGATTCATGGTCTCAAATTTCAAAGATAGTTCATCGAAAGCATCTTGTAACTCGTCAAATATATATATATGAATTTAATTCACTTGAGTTAGAAGATACATCGGGCTCATCGAGAGCCAAAACATCATCCACCTTAGGTGTTTTTGAAAACTCTAAATCATTTCTTAAACTTTCATTTTGGTTTTTCAAATTCGTTTTCAAAAGAAACTCATTTTCAAATTCAAGTTTTAAAATTATTTTCTTAAATTTGGGATTCATGTTTTCAAATTCTAAAAATAGTTCATCGAAAGCATCTTGTAACTAGTCAAATATATATGAATTTAATTCACTTGAGTTAGAAAATACATCGGGCTCATCGAGAGCCAAAACATCATCCACCCTAGGTATTGAGAGGAGATTTGCACAAAATGAAGCAACATCTTTCTTTTCTCACTTCTTGTTGCCATAAAGCTTCTCAAGTTTCTCCCAAATTTCTTTTGCACTTTTGCATTTGGAAGCTTTCTTGGAAACATTTTCATTGAGGCCACAAAGAAGAGTGTGCATCGCCTTTGCGTTTAGCTTGGCATTCGTGTCATTTGCACTCGTTTGCTTCTTCATCATCTTCTTCTTAAGAGCTTCCAAGTAACCATATTCGATAATATCTCAAATCTCAAAATCAATCGATTTGATGAAATATTTCATGACATTGCTCCATTGGAAGTATGTTTCTCATTCGAAGAGCGGAGGACACGAGATAGAGCGGCATTCTTCAAATCTCGCCATTTTCTTGAACGGTGGACTTCGAGAAAATTATCTTTATTCTCGGACGTTAGTCCTTCGATAGAGACGAGACTCTGATACCAATTGTTAAGCTTGTTGCATGCTCGAATCAATCTCCAAATATCGTCAAAAGGGTTGTATTTTTTATCCTTGGTTGAATTGGCTAAAATCGATATAAAGATGGACAATTTGCACGATAATTTTAGAGTGGTTCGAATACCCAACTGAGTCTACTTCCACTACCTTAGCACACCACTAAGAATTTCTCAATTCACTATGAATTCTCCTCTTTTCTAGGCTAAAGGTGTAACCCTTACAATCTTTCTTTTAATGGCTAAGATAGAACCACTATAGTTTTTCACAAAGGCTAAACTAGAACCTCTCCTTTTACAAGGGATTTGTTTGATAAACTAAATATCTTACAAAGTGGGTGTTTACACAATTAAAGCTTACAAGAAAGAGTGAAAGATTTACAATTTAAGCACTCTCTTAAACTATGTATAAGAGAAATGAAGAAATTAGACTCAAATTCTCTTGATCATCTTGCTTGGATATGTTCTCTAATTATCTTCAAGTGTTCAAACCTTCATAATATAGTTATGAATGAGCTTGTGGTCGTTGATGACCGTTGGGAATGATTTAGAGCCGTTGGGGCCAGACCCGTTTCTGAGATTTTGGTGGCCTATGGGCGAACTTAAAAAATAGGCCCCTAATTAAGGGTGAGCGGTAGACCGAATTAAATTGAGTAAAAAAATTCAAGTTATGCGAGTTTACCGGTCCTTACGACTCCAATTTAAAAATTTATCTACTAAATACTAAAATTTTGAGTTATTATATTTTTTAATTTACAACTTAAACTTTATTTGAATTTTTTTTCGAGTCAAGACGAGTCGATTTGAAAAAAATCAATTTTTTCAAGTCGAGTCGAGTGGAGTTTTGCTCACCCTTTCCCCTAATAACGAGTATTGATTTTTTTTTGAAATTAGACCCTTAGTAACAAGTGATATATAAAAAAATGGCCCCTATTAACAAATTTTGAAAAAATAAATAAATTTTAAGAGTATTCTTGTAATAACAAATATAGGGGAAATGGAAACCTAATAACAAGTATTGAAAAATTAAAATTTAAGAGTATGCATGTAATAACAAATATTAAGGAAAATAGACCATAAATAACAAGTATTGAAAAAAATTGGACTCGTAATAACAAGTATCTGAAAAAAATAAAATTTAAGACTAGGGCCCTAATAACAAATATTAGAAAAGATAGGCCCCTAGTAACAAGTATTGAAAAATTGGACTTATAATAACAAGTATTAAAGAATTTGTACCATAATAACAAGTATTGAAATAACAATAAATAATAAAAAATGGACCCCTAATTACAAGTATTCAAAAAAATGAGCCTATAATAACAAGTATTAGAAAAAAATTATACCCCTAATAAAAAATATCGGAAAAAATAAAATTTAAAAATAAAACTCTAATAATAAATATTAAAAAATTAAATTTTAAATAATAAATATTAAAAAATATTAAAATTTAATTATAAATATTCGAAAAAATGGGCCCTGGGCGGGCGCCCCTATTGCCCGTGCCCAGGGACAGCTCTGGTTAGGGCTGATTTCCATGCATATTTTCCCGATCTGGTGCAGGGTGTATCGATACACGGGGTACCCGTATCGATACGGCTCCTTTGAGAAAGAGTTGTCCATCCCTCAGCTGATGCATATTGAGATGCTTCTAAGCATATCGGTACGACCTGTACTTTAAAAATTCGTTGGGAGATAATTGTTGGAGTAGATGAAAATAGCTATTGTAATTAAAACACAAGGCATCGATACGCTTTATAGCGTATCGATACGACTCTATTCTGTATCGATACGATTTGTCTGTATTGATACAGGTTTTGGCTACTGCAATTTTTCTGTAGCTGAAACCCTAAAGCGTATCGATACAGTATATACCGTATAGGTACGGTGGCTTGAAAAACATAGGTTTTACTACTTTAAAGACATTTTAAATCATTCTGTTGAGTGTGTAAAAGTTCTATTATTTACACCCTTTTTAACCCATATTTCTGCTGCATTCAAGCATCATTGCACTGCATTTAGGTTAGTTTTCAATAAAACATCACAATTATATAAAAGGCACGGATTCTACTGAAAGATGGCTATTTTTGCAGGTATCTGCCATAGTAGATGATGAAGGCAGGCGCAGGGCAGATAAGCAGGAAAGCTGAACTGGACAAGCAGCCGAAGACGACGAACCTGTCATGGACCTGTCGTGACAGCATGGTGACAGCAGACTTATGAAGAGGAAAAGCAAAGTGGACCTCGAATATTTCTCAGCCCATTCTCTCTATCTTGATTGCGTTTTTACTCTATTATTCTCGTGACAACTTTCAAATATTTCTCTTTACTTCGTGCAGTGAACTAAGGTGAAGTCATTAGCCCAATCCCTGTGGAGACGATATCTGATACTTCGTATCACTTTACTACTTGCGTCGTGTACACTTGCACTACAATTGCGATAGACTATTTTACACGCAACAAGTTTTTGGCGCCGTTGCCGGGGATTGGCAACATAACTACACCTTTCTTTTCTTGCACTTTTTGTTTTTATTTTTATTTTCGTTTTTGTTTTTATTTATATTTTTCATTAATTTTTCTTTTGTGTTTTCAACTCTCACTTTTCACAAGGTTTTCTTGTTTATGCGCAGATCTAAAAGAGGTGAAGATCCTGAGTACAAATTAGATCCGGAAATCGAACGTTCTTTCAATCTCAAGAAACAACTTCGCCGCCTGTTAGACAGAAACGAATACCTTGAGGAACAGCTAGAGTAGATGGCCCGTAATCAGCCTGCCGGTGGAGATATCCCGCCTGTCGGTGACCCGCCTGGGGCAGAAGGACGACGGTCATGTCGTGACTACATGCTGAACGATCATGTAGAACTGGAGACCACGTTGCCGGATATCGATGTTGATAACTTCGAACTTAAACCTGTCATGTTTAGTATGATCAACAACGCCGAACAGTTTAGTGGTTCTGTGACAGAAGATGCTAGGGAGCATCTCAAAACGTTCCAGGAGATCTGTGGTTCGTTTAGACTACTAGGAGTTAGTCCGGAGATATTGAGGCTTCGGTTATTTCCTCATTCATTGAGGGACAGAGCTAAAACTTGGTGGAATAAACTAACACCGGGTTCAATTATGATCTGGGCAGATTTAACTCGTGAATTTTTATCTCGTTTTAATCCTTCACATTTAGTTGAGCGATTACGTAACGAAATTGCTACTTTTCAACAGGAAGATGACGAGCCAATGCACGAGGCCTGGGACAGATTTACAACTCTTCTTCGAAACTGCCCAATGCATGGATTCCCTGTCTGGAATCAGGTAACTAAGTTCTATAATGATGCTAACTTACAAACTCGCATTCAAATTGATTCTGCAGGAAATGGACTATTATTGGATAAAGATCCGGACGAGGCGTTGCAAGTTCTGAAAAATCTGGCCAAGAATGAGGAGCAGTTTCCGACCGCGAGAAGAGGGGGTAAACGGGTACTTGCTGTCAAGGACTATGAGGCCGACAGCACTATGAAATCGCAGGTAGCATTCCTTACTAAAGCAATGAAAAAGTTATTGAATGATGATGAATTACAAGGATTTGCTGTCGAGGAAGTTTGTGCTACTTGTGAGGGAAATCATAGTAGGGATGAATGTCCAATAAATATAGAAGAGGGAAAATATGTTGGAAATTACAAGCCGAACTATAATTCCAACAACTACAACCCTAATTGGAGGAAGGATCCAAAATTTTCCTGGAGTAACCCTAACAATGCCCTGAATCCTCAAGCACATCATCAAAATCAAGGGGGTCCTAGATTGCTGACGCGACAGCAACTGCCGCCGCAGAACCTGCCGCCGCAGCAACAGCAGCCACCATCTGCCACGAGTAGTATATTGGAACAGACTCTGGCCACCTTTATGTCTCAGACCGGTACGTATATGGAAAACATAAATCAGTTTGTCAAGAAGACGGAAAATTTTATAGATAAAACCGAGATGAGAATGACAAATCATGAGGCTACGTTGAAATCTCTAGAGACACAAATGGGTCAGGTGTCACAACATATTAAGCCGAGGCAGACTGGAGGATTTCCTAGCAATACTGAAAATGCTAGACCACCCACACATGAGCAGTGTAAGGCGATTACTACTAGGAGTGGGAAGAAGCTACCAGGACCAGAAAAAGCTGAAACAGAGAAGGAACCAGCCTTGGATAAACCTGCCAAGGAAGTTGCCCCGACAGGTGATAAACAGACTGCTGCCGATGAGCCTGTCACGACAGCAAAAGCGACAAAGGAGAAAAAAGATGATTACCGTCCTCAGATTCGCATGCAGTGGGAAGGACGCATTGCTGATTATCGTCCTCCACCACCTTTTCCGCAACGGATACATCAAGCTAAGCATGAATCTCAACTTAAAAAGATTTATGATATTTTTAAACAGGTTCATATTAATATTCCGTTGTTAGATGCTGTTAGGGAGATGCCCGGTTATGCTAAATTTCTCAAGGATGTTATGTCGAAAAAATCTAAACTTGGGGAATTTGAAACGGTAAAGATGACAGGAGGTTGCATGAGCATTCTTCATCGACAGCCACCCCAGAAAAAGAAGGATCCGGGGAGCTTCATCATACCTTGTGTAATCGGCGACAAATTTGTGGGTAAGGCACTTTGTGATCTTGGTGCTAGTGTTAATCTAATGCTCAAATCTGTTTTTCAGAAACTAGGTATTGGCAAGGCGCGGCCCACGACAGTTACCCTACAGCTAGCCGACCGCTCTTACGTTCACCCCGAGGGAAAAATTGAAGATATTTTGGTAAGAGTGGATAAGCTTATTTTTCCTGCTGACTTTCTTATCTTAGATTGTGAGGCAGATGAAAACGCACCAGTCATCCTTGGGCGACCCTTCTTAGCCACGGGAAGATCATTGATTGATGTGGAGAAAGGAGAACTCACCATGCGCGTGAACGATCAAGAGATCAAGTTGAACGTTCTCCAAGCACTGAAACACGCTGATGTGGACGAGGAATGTAAGGCCATCATTGAGGTGACCTTTGATCAACCCTGCATCAGGTCGGGCTGCCGTAATATAAAATTTGGTCACTGCCACGACAGCCACTTACAGGCCTGTCACGATAGTGACGACGACAGCAACGACGACAGCACCGACGACAGCGACTCCTCTGAATCCGATACATCTGATACTGAAGGTCATAAGGAGGTAGACTGGTTAGACCATCGTCCAGGTAAGTTATTCGAACCCTTGAATTACACTTCGGGTAACCATTTAATCCAAAAGCCATCTACTGTTGAACCACCTGTCTTAGAACTTAAGCCCCTGCCAGGGCAGCTTAAATATGCTTATCTTGGTTGTGATGACACACTGCCCGTAATCATCTCTGCTAAGCTGCCGCAGGAACAGGAACGACAGCTGATCGACATGTTAAGGCAGCACAAAAAGGCGATTGGATGGACGATAGCAGATATACAGGGCATTAGTCCAGCAATATGCATGCACAAAATCCTCATAGAGGAAGATCATAAGCCGACTATTGATGCCCAAAGGCGGTTAAACCTTGCGATGAAGGAGGTAGTGCGTAAAGAGATAATCAAATGGTTAGATGCTGGTATTATTTACGCCATCTCCGACAGCAAATGGGTAAGCCCGGTGCAATGTGTTCCCAAGAAAGGAGGCATGACCGTGATAACCAACGAAAACAATGAGTTAATCCCAACCAGGACTGTGACCGGTTGGAGGGTTTGTATGGACTATCGGAAGCTTAATAAAGCTACCCGAAAAGACCACTTTCCTTTACCCTTTATTGATCAAATGCTTGATAGATTAGCAAGTAAACCTTACTATTGTTTTCTTGATGGTTACTCAGGTTATAACCAAATTGCTATTGCACCAGAGGATCAAGAGAAAACGACTTTCACATGCCCCTTACGGTACATACGCATTTAGGAGGATGCCGTTTGGACTCTGTAATGCACCTGCCACCTTCCAAAGGTGCATGATGGCTATATTCTCCGACATGGTAGAGGACTTCCTTGAGATTTTCATGGATGATTTTTCCGTCTTTGGAGACGATTTTGAGAGCTGCCTCGGCAACTTACAAAAGGTACTTGAAAGATGTGAAAAAGCTAATCTTGTTTTAAATTGGGAAAAATGCCACTTTATGGTGGATGAGGGGATAGTCCTTGGCCATAAGATTAGCTGCCGAGGGATAGAAGTCGACAGGGCCAAAATAGAAGTCATTGAGAAGCTGCCGCCGCCGACTACAGTCAAGGGCATTAGGAGTTTTTTAGGGCATGCTGGTTTTTATAGGAGATTTATCGCGAATTTCTCAAAAATCACGAAGCCCCTATGTCATCTCTTAGAGCAGAACCGACCCTTTGACTTTAACAAAGAATGTACTGAAGCATTCAAGGTTCTGAAGGAAAAACTAGTGACAGCCCCCATAGTACAGCCACCAGATTGGACGCAGCCGTTTGAGATCATGTGTGATGCTAGTGACTATGCTGTCGGGGCAGCACTTGGGCAACGCAGAGATAAGCTGTTTCATGTCATATACTACGCCAGCAAAACATTGAATGATGCCCAAGTGAACTATACCACCACAGAAAAGGAGCTGTTAGCTGTGGTGTTCTCCATCGACAAGTTTCGTTCTTACATACTTGGGACGAAAGTAATAGTGCACACCGACCATTCTGCCCTTAAGTACTTGTTCACAAAGAAGGATGCCAAGCCTAGATTGATACGGTGGATCTTGCTACTACAAGAATTCGACCTTGAGATCAAGGACAAGAAGGGGACAGAAAATCAGGTGGCAGACCACTTGTCGAGGTTGGAGAAGGGACAGAGTCTACCGTTCGATGAGACACACATACTAGAGACCTTCCCAGATGAGAAGCTCTTTGCTGCCGCAATCGCTGTCGCGACAGCCATGGCGGCAGGTAAGTCTTCTGACCTTCCCTGGTATTCTGATTTCGTTAATTTTATAGTTAGCGGAATATTACCTTCTGATCTTAATTATCAAGCCAGGAAGAGGTTCCAAAATGATGTTAAGCATTATTATTGGGACGAACCTCTTCTTTTCAAAATGTGTGCAGATCAGTTCATAAGAAGGTGTATACCACAAGAAGAGCAAGAAGACATTCTCCATCACTGTCATGCTTCACAATATGGAGGTCACTTAGGAGGCAATAAAACTGCTGCCAAGGTGCTGCAGTCAGGGTTCTACTGGCCGACACTATACAAAGATGCACAGGAATTTTACAAGAACTGTGACAGGTGCCATCGGACAGGCAACATCTCGAGGAGAAACGAGATGCCACTGCAGAACATTTTAGAAGTCGAGATCTTCGACGTTTGGGGGATTGATTTTATGGGACCTTTTCCATCTTCGTGTGGAAATCTTTACATCCTCTTAGCAGTGGATTATGTCTCCAAGTGGGTAGAAGCAATCGCAACTCAAAAGAATGATGCCAAAACGGTCCAAAAGTTTTTGCACAAAAATATTTTTTCTAGATTTGGCATCCCTAAGGCGATTATCAGTGATGAAGGGAGACATTTTGACAATAGGGTAATTGTTGCTGCTTTGAAGAAGTATGGTGTCAAGCACAGGATCGCGACAGCATACCACCCACAGACCAATGGACAGGCTGAGATTTCCAATAGGGAAGTGAAGAACATTCTTGAAAAGATGGTTAAACCAACTAGGAAAGATTGGTCTTTACTTCTGAATGATGCATTATGGGCATACAGGACAGCTTTCAAGACTCCATTGGGCATGTCTCCATACCGACTGATTTATGGAAAAACCTGTCACTTGCCTGTCGAGATCGAGCACAAAGCATACTGGGCAATCAAGGCAGTGAACATGGACTTGGACAAAGCCGGTCAGAAAAGGTTATTAGATCTGAACGAGATTGAAGAATTACGGACAATGGCCTATGACAATGCGAGAATTTACAAGGAAAAGACTAAGAAGTGGCATGATAAGAAACTGCTACCACGACAATTCTGCCCAGGGCAGCTTGTGTTGTTGTTTAATTCTAGGTTGAAGCTTTTCCCAGGGAAACTTAAATCTAGATGGTCTGGCCCGTTCCAAGTGGTTCAAGTTTTTCCCCATGGTGCCATCACAATTCAATCATTAAAAGACGGGCACCAATTCAAAGTCAATGGACAGCGTCTCAAGCACTATCAGGGGACTGAAGCCCCAAGAATACAGGAAGTGGTTACTTTAGGAGATGCCCCACAAGGCATCCCTAATTTAACCTAATTTTTATTTTTATTTATTTTATTATTTATTATAATTTATTAGGAAATTAGGTTTATTTTATTCGAATAATGTTTTGTTTTTCTAATTTCAGTTTTTAGGAAATAAAGGAGTCAAGAAGGAAAGGAGAAGTGACCCAAGCCCACCGCCCATCCATCAGCCCAATACAGCCCATCTACGGAAACCTGTCGTTTCGGCTGCCGCCGCAGACGGATATGACAGGCTATCAACAGACTGACACGGCAGACGCAGAAGCGTGCGGCAGACGCGTAACAGACGCATAAATGCGTGTCAGGCGTGTCAGACACGCTAAATCTAATTTGCCGCCCCGTTATTCACGCCTGCCGTTGCGGCATTAAATGGGCAGCTACCCGACCGCTATAAAACCCCACTCTCATTTTCATTTTTTCTCACTTCTGCTTATTCTTCTTTGCTTTCTCCTCTAGTTTTATTTGTTTTCTCTCTTTCACAACCCTTGCAACTAAAATGTCATCGAGACAAACCCGTCGTAGCGCTGCCTCCGCTTCATCTTCAGCAACAGCAACACCCTTTGCCAACAAGGAGTTATGGGAGGAACGTGGCTTCCTGTACAACCGACAAGCTCCCCACATGAGACTCCGACCGTTCATTGTAAAGGCTATCACGGCTCAGCTATGGGAGGACTTTGCCGAACAACCGGCAGAGCTCAATTACACCTTAGTCCGGGAGTTCTACGCAGCCATAGACAGCAGAACGGCAACATCTATCATTGTTCGAGGAGTGGAAGTACCCTTCACTGCCGACAGCATCAATCATATGTTTGGCCTCTTCTTTGGCCCCGATGATGATGCCCACCAAAAATTTCTCGACACCCTTGATGCTGTCGCTTATGATGCTGTGATGGTGGAGTTGACAGAGGAGGGAACATCATGGACAACCAGCAAGAAAAACCCCCACTCCGTCAACAGGGGGCAGCTCCTACCGGAAGCCAAACTTTGGAACGCTTTCATCAAAAAGCGTATCCTGCCGTCTTCCCACCACACGACAGTCAACCGGCAGCGGCTTGCCCTTATTCATTCCATTATGCACGACAGGCCCATCAATGTGGGCAGATATATGAGGGACAGCATCCTGGATTGCGCCTTCCGCTCCGACTCTCGCCTCTGCCTGCCGTTCACCATAACTTCCCTCTGCCGATGTGCTGCCGTGCCCGAAGAACCCTCTGACAAAATCAAGATGGGCAGTGGCTGGACTGACAACAACATCTCCAACCTCATGGAGGTCATCGCCGCATCACCCATCAACGCCTTCGATCCAAATGCCCCTCCTACAGACTCCGATGAGGAACCTGCCACCGAGCCTGCCGCCGACACCGCCTCCGACGACAGCCCTCTGATCAGAAGGAATTTGGAGCGGGAATTTACGCCGGTCAAACGGATAAAGCACATGGCAGACAAGAAACGGCTGCCCAAAGCTAGCACCACCACCAGCAGCACCTGGGACAGTGGCAACAGTTCCGATGTCCAACTCGTAGAGCATCCTGCTCCTGAACCTGCCCCTGAACCTGCCCAACCCCCTTCACAGCCCAGACACCGCCGTCAGATCCGTCTCAGCAGCAGCAGCGAGGGCAGCGACTAAAAATTTAAGTTCTTATTTTCCTCTTATTGCTGCCTGCTTTTATCTTTTGTGATGTAATTTTCATGTTTTTTTTTTATTTTCTGTCATTTTGCATTGAGGGCAATGCAACCCTTGAGTTTGGGGGTGGCAACCCTCCATCATTAAATGAAGTCTTAATTGCATCTTTTTATTATCTGTTGTGTTGTTTATTTTATTTAAGTTCTTTAAAAAAAACAGAAAATTTAAACTGTTGGCTTAAAACTTTGAAGTTAACTTACCTGTCATGACGGCTCTGTCGTGGCAGCATCTTTAGGACAGGTTAAGGAAAAGTTTAGAGCCTTTCTATAGTTCTGAAAACTTAAACACTTTTGTGACTGTTATATTGCTTAGATTTCTTTTAGCCAAACTAGAATAGGAAGCTTAGAACTTGGATAGCCCCTAGAGGTGCCTAACACTGGCTCTAGGAAAGAAGTTTAGCAAAAGAAAATCAAAAACCTAGAGGTGCCCGAAACCGGCTCTAGGAAGCTAACTAGAGGTGCCCGAAACTGGCTCTAGAAAAACTTAGCTTGAAAATAGAAGAAAAAGAAGCATGAAAATGTGCCTTCTAAAAAAATAAACCCTAATAACGAGTATTGATTTTTTTTTTGAAATTAGACCCTTAGTAACAAGTGATATATAAAAAAAATGGCCCCTATTAACAAATTTTGAAAAAAATAAATAAATTTTAAGAGTATTCTTGTAATAACAAATATAGGGGAAATGGAAACCTAATAACAAGTATTGAAAAATTAAAATTTAAGAGTATGCATGTAATAACAAATATTAAGGAAAATAGACCATAAATAACAAGTATTGAAAAAAATTGGACTCGTAATAACAAGTATCTGAAAAAAATAAAATTTAAGACTAGGGCCCTAATAACAAATATTAGAAAAGATAGGCCCCTAGTAACAAGTATTGAAAAATTGGACTTATAATAACAAGTATTAAAGAATTTGTACCATAATAACAAGTATTGAAATAACAATAAATAAAAAAAAATGGACCCCTAATTACAAGTATTCAAAAAAATGAGCCTATAATAACAAGTATTAGAAAAAAATTATACCCCTAATAAAAAATATCGGAAAAAATAAAATTTAAAAATAAAACTCTAATAATAATTATTAAAAAATTAAATTTTAAATAATAAATATTAAAAAATATTAAAATTTAATTATAAATATTCGAAAAAATGGGCCCTGGGCAGGGTAGGGGCCCTGGGCGGGCGCCCCTATTGCCCGTGCCCAGGGACAGCTCTGGTTAGGGCTGATTTCCATGCATATTTTCCCGATCTGGTGCAGGGTGTATCGATACACGGGGTACCCGTATCGATACGGCTCCTTTGAGAAAGAGTTGTCCATCCCTCAGCTGATGCATATTGAGATGCTTCTAAGCATATCGGTACGACCTGTACTTTAAAAATTCGTTGGGAGATAATTGTTGGAGTAGATGGAAATAGCTATTGTAATTAAAACACAAGGCATCGATACGCTTTATAGCGTATCGATACGACTCTATTCTGTATCGATACGATTTGTCTGTATTGATACAGGTTTTGGCTACTGCAATTTTTCTGTAGCTGAAACCCTAAAGCGTATCGATACAGTATATACCGTATAGGTACGGTGGCTTGAAAAACAAAGGTTTTACTACTTTAAAGACATTTTAAATCATTTTGTTGAGTGTGTAAAAGTTCTATTATTTACACCCTTTTTAACCCATATTTCTGCTGCATTCAAGCATCATTGCATTGCATTTAGGTTAGTTTTCAATAAAACATCACAATTATATAAAAGGAACGGATTCTACTGAAAGATGGCTATTTTTGCAGGTATCTGCCATAGTAGATGATGAAGGCAGGCGCAGGGCAGATAAGCAGGAAAGCTGAACTGGACAAGCAGCCGAAGACGACGAACCTGTCATGGACCTGTCGTGACAGCATGGTGACAGCAGACTTATGAAGAGGAAAAGCAAAGTGGACCTCGATAGATAGAGAAAAATCTGCTCGTCTGTCGTGTCAAAGCCACATATTTTTCCAAGCCCCGGATCAAAAGATATGTCAAGCCAAAGCCCAAGGAGAGAAAATTCCTAAAAGCAAGGATGCGGCTGGAAAGTAGGAGTCTTTAGAGATTTAGTCTTTATTAGAATCTTACTTTTAATTAAAGTTGTAATCCTTGTTACCTTAGATAACTCGAGCCCAAAGCTTATATAAGGGCATAGATTTAACCTAGGGCATAACCGATTACCCCATAACCGAAACCAAAAAACCCCTGCCGTTTACCTGCCACCGACATGTTCTAAAATCCCCCTAGGGCTACGGGTTGTTTTGTAAAGTAGTTGCAAGGATTGTTTTGTTTTAGGATTTTCCAAGTTCAATAAAATAGACTTCAAGTTCTTTTATCTTGGTTTTAATATCTTGCAAGAGCATCGGGAGAGCATTGTGAGGTTATCCATTTACTTAGCATCGGGAGAGTTAAGTATACGAAAGAGATAAGAGCGCGTTCTCTAGTTTATAGTTGAACCATCTCGTGCCTAGGGATAGGGCGAGGTTAAGTGGCTAAGGAAGAATTCATACACATCAGTGTTCATCCTTCGATTCACGCCGGGAGGTATCATCAAAGACGTGATCGTCGACAGACTTGGACCTAGGGATAGGACAAGGCAGATCTGGGATTCTTGCCAAGCTTGAAGTACGGAGTTAGTGTTCGCTGCCGCGACAGCTAACGGACAGCCGCCGCGACAGGTGCTGTCGGCGACGGGTGCGACGACAGAACTGGAGATCCTAAGCAATCCAATACCTGCACTACTGAGCAATTCAATACCAGCCCATTCTCTCTATCTTGATAACTCAATTCTTTTATTTGTGTTTTTACTCTATTATTCTCGTGACAACTCTCAAATATTTCTCTTTACTTCGTGCAGTGAACTAAGGTGAAGTCATTAGCCCAATCCCTGTGGAGACGATATCTGATACTTCGTATCACTTTACTACTTGCGTCGTGTACACTTGCACTACAATTGCGATAGACTATTTTACACGCAACACATTCCAAAGCCTTGTAAAATTCATCAAACATATTTTCAAGTTTTTTTTAGACTTATTAATATTTTGAAACCTTTTAAATTTAATCTAAAATATTTTTTCTATTATTGTATCAAAACAAATATCCTAACAATATTTATTTTTAATAGCTTTGAAATTTACATCTAATTGAAATATTTTAATCTTCTAGCATTTATAATAAAACTACCATGCTTTTAAGTACAAAATATGTTATAGGGTTGATTTATAAATTTTTAGCAAAAAAGGACGCATCAACTACGAAAGTGAGCGTTTTCGCCTAGCGCCTCGGCTCCAAAGACCCTTTGCGCCTCAGAGCACCCAGTGCCCTTTAAAACTAAGCTAGTAAGAGGCGGAGACATTAATCTCACATCAGATAGGAAAAGAGAGGTCTTGGGATATATAAGCGATGGCGCTGTACATTCTATCAGACATGCCTTTTGGAAAGATGGTAATGACTTCGTGACAAGTGGTATCAGAGCGACCTTTTTACTGATCGATTTCACGCCGGGTGCCTATGAGTGTGGTAGGCAGGGTGGACAACTATGACAATTGGTCAATCACGAGAAGAGGCAGGGTCATTAATCCCACATCGAAAAGAAAAAGATAGGTCTTAAGATATATATAAACAGTGACACTGCACATCCTATCAGACATGTCTTTTAGGAAGAAGGTAAGGACTCGTGACATTAGCTTGCTTTAATTATATTTTATAGGCTAAAGGGGTACTTTTGCCCCCAAGTTTGACCCAAAAATGCAATGTTGCCCCTCGCCGAAAAATGTACTCAATGTGCCCCTTATGTTTGAAAAATCGATCAATTCCGACCCTTGACTAACGTTCCCGTCAATTCCTGGGTGACGGGCCGTTAACTCTTGCACGTTCAGCTATCCTTGCCAGCTGGCTTGCCGTGTCACGCGCTGACGTGGAAAAAAAGCTTACGTGGCAAGGTTTTTTTAAAAAAATAATAAAAATATTATATTATTATATTAATTAATATTTTCTTTATATATATGAACCCTAAACCTATTTTCACGTCTTCAAGTTCTTCTTCCATTGCCGTTCATATTGCTAGGTAATGTTTGATTCATTTTCTTCTTTTTTTTCCTTCAAATTAATCAATCGTTCTTCTCATTAGTTAACAACCCTAAACCTATTTTTGGGTATATTTGATCTATTTTATTTTTTTGTTTACTTCAAATTTTAGGATTACTGTAATTTGGGGTTTAGTGGTTCTGCAGGTTGAAGATGGCATCATCATCATCTTGCGCATCATTTACAAATAGTCAGGGTAAAACTTGGTCAGGGGTGAACTGGGATTACGATGGAGAAGAAATATTTTGTGATTGTGGCATGAAATGTCCAATGTGGATAGCTTGGAAGAATACCGAAAATATTGGGAGAAGATTTTTCAGCTGTCCAAATTATAGGCGCAAGAAGAAATGTAACTTTTTAAGATGGATTGATGAACCACTGTCAGAAAGGGCTCGATTTCTCGTTTATCAGCTGAAAAGGGAGAATGATGAGTTGAAGCAATTAGATAAAAGTAAGGAAGATGATGCAATGGAAGAAATAAAGGCAAAGATGATTGAAATGCATAAGCAGATTTCTATAGCAATTGAGACTGTTGCCTTGCATAAAAGAGAAAAAAATATATTCTTCAAATGGATGGTAATAGCTATGATAATATGCTTGTTGATGATAGTTAGATCATATATGTAATGAAGTATGTTTAATGAAATAAATTTTATTTTGTCTTACAGTTAGTGTTCAAGTTTTTCATTTAATGTTCTTGCAAATTTTCATAACACAAAAAAATTCAGTATGACAAATTTCCATAACACAATAGTGAACGAGATCAAGTCTTTCATAATATAAAGACATTACATAACATGTAGCATTAGTTTGAGTACTTGAAACATCTTCCTAGTAACACAAAATAAACCATCTTCCTAGTAACACAAAATAAACCATCTTCACCATCTTCCTAGTAACCCAAAATATACCATCTTCACCATATTTCTAGTAACACAAAATAAACCATCTTCCTAGTAACACTTGCAACATCACACTAATTGTTAGCAGCCTCTATCTGGCTTGATTGTGTACCCAGATGATTCTGTTCAGTCCTTGTTTTTTTCTTTCTCTGCTCATCAGATTGTTGCTGCTTGAGTTGCCTTGTAGTAACAGCATGCTTTTGTTTCCACTTCAGACCAGGTCCTTTCCATGCATGATTGTATTGTGAAGTATCAGCCCCAATTTTTCTTTTTGCACCGCTTCTAAGAACCATTTCAGTAGGAAAACCAGGCTGAAGAAGATAAAACATAATGAAGTATAAGTGGTGATAGTTAACAGAGTCTACATGTCAAACAAAGTAGAAAATTTGTAACACTCACATTTAATGTTTGTTCTCCTGTTCTCAAGTTTGTATATATGCCAATATCAACTTGCCTCTTTTTGTTGGTTGCAGAACCAATTGTTGAATGTCTAGTAGCTGATGTTTCTGTCTCATTGGACCTCATCTTCATGCTTCTTGTAGTTCCCATAGTGTTATCAATCTGAGATGCATAAAAGAAATTGTATTTATAATGTTAATTGTAAATTAATGAGTATTAATGTTAACCAACCATAACAACTGAAGCAATTTATATTATACCTCATGACTTGTAACATCAGACTTTGGTTTTTTAGTATTGGTACTTGCAGCTGTAGTACTTGCAGCTGTACCTAAATTTGATACATCAGTGGCAGATGCCTAATTTTGAAAAAATATGTTAGATACTGATTAATATACAATTAGTGATAGATTCCAAAGATATCAATTAAACACAAATATAAAAATATATACCTGTCCGGGGTTGGTGCATTTGTTTTTTCGGTGCCCTACTTGCTTACATTTACTGCATGTGATTTTAAACCCTGATGTACTAAGCTTGCCATATTTTTGTTTCACGGGCTCATCCTTATCTTTTCTCCTCTTCTTTTTAGGCCTCTCTGGCATTACTTTCACTTTAGGGGGTCCAATTGGATCATCATCTCTTTTTGGCCAAAATTTTTTCCCCCTAACTGGTTGTAGGACTTGATTGTAGCTTGCAAGATACCTTTCTTTTGTGTACCATTCTAAAATATATGTCTTAGGCTCCTTTGAATCATGGTACATTGCACATATTGCATGACAACAAGGTATTCCAGTTAACTCCCACTCTCGACAAGTACATTGCAGGCTCTTCAAGTTAACTGTGTGCTAATTTTCACCATGAGTCACCTCAAATCCTCCATCACCATTCCAAACTAGCCTACAATGAGTGGAAAGTTCCATATTTTTCTCCAACTTTTGTTGAGCCCTTGGTGCGATGTTAGTTTTCCACTTACTTACCCAACTTCTCTTAACATGCATTCTTTGCATTACCATTTTCCTTATTTCTTCCAGCATGCTTATAATAGGATTACATCTTGCATCTACAATCCACCCATTAAAGGCCTCAGCTAAGTTGTTATCAACCACATCACACTTAGAAGCTCCTGAGAAATACGCACGACTCCAATGATGTGGAGGAATTGCAAGCAGATCATTTGTAGAGGTGGCTCCCATTGCTTCTAATAATTTAAGCTGATCATCAAAATCCTCTACAAAGGTTGATCTTACACAGTTCCAAAATTGAATCTTCCTGTGCATCCCTTTCCATTTTTTGTGCCAATTTGAATAGATGTGCCTTGCACACATCCTATGATCCAATAATGGAAAAAACTGATTGATAATTGGCACTAGTCCCTGACAGAAATATAACTTAAGGTCAGACATACATGCATTACTAAATGTCAATATAAGTCACAAATGTATTAGTAATTAAAATAAGTAAAAAAGAATACCTTCTGTTGGTCTAACATTAATGCCAGCCCTTGACCTTCTGGATGATTTAAATCTTGCATCAACTTGCTTAGAAACCAGTTCCAAGACTCTTTTCCTTCTCCTTCTATAACTGCCCACGCTACAGGAAACATTTAATTGTTTCCATCTCTGCCAATTGCAACTAAAAGTTCTCCTTGGGTGACAGTTTTTAGAAAACAACTATCAACTCCAATAAAATGTCTACACCCCTCCTTCCAGCCTGTAAATAAAATTTTAGTTAGTATTCAACAATAAACTACCCAAATAATGTGAACAGTTTATAGAAAATATACCTTTTTTAGAACAGCAAAGCAAATGTACATCCTATGAAAAATAGCTTTGTTATTGGTGTCTCTATAAACTTGAATTGAGACAGTGCTTCTAGGATTGCTATGAAGCAACTCAGCAGCATACCCCCAAAGATTGACATACTCATCAATATAAGAACCTCTTTTCTCTTTTAACACATTAAACCTAGCTCTTTGACACTTGCTAAAACTAGCATATACCCCTAACTGTTGCCTGCATTGTTGCTTCAAGGTTTCAACTCCCATACTTGGGTCTTCTAAGATTCTATCTCTAAATGCCTTCTCAATATGCTTACTAGTCAGTGTTGGATTCTTGTTAGTTCTAACACATTTGTGAACAGGGTAATATGTTTTCACAACAAAGCAGTCATACCTTTTATCTATGCTTGCAAATAAAGTTCAAGGACAACCAACCTTACAACACACCCTCACTCTTTTAGGTTCACTCTTTTTGAACCTCAAAGCAACACCTTTGGCAATGGCATATTTTCTCACAGCCTCCTTGAACTGCTTGTGATCCTCAAACCTAAGTCCTAGTTCTCACAAATAAAATGCACATTGGGATCATATTTATGTCATGTTGATTTTTTGCCTCTGCCTCTATAAGCTCCACAGATTTGATCATTGTACTCCTCATCACTGTCCCCATACTTTCTTAGGTCATCAGACTCTATGTAGTCACTTTCATGATCTTCTAATTTGGCTTCAAGTTCTGGTATATATTCATCATCATCCACTAAATCATTTTCCACATTTGCTTGACCCCCATATCCATCAATCATATCTCATGCTCATCACATACGCATATCATGGTACACATGTGCAAATTAACCCACATTTCACAAGAGCATAAATAGGCAAACACAAATAGCATTTAATGGAAATCAAGAACTAAGTTAACAATTTAAATCTACATAGAAATGGCCTACCAAGCATATTTCAACTCCTACACTACACACGCTCGAACCAAACTTTAAAACACATTTAAAGTCACTCACCACCCTTCCTTGGCAACCAAAGCAAGCCTCCTACAAGCCCGAATTCGATCCCGATGCCTCTTCAACGTCTCCTCTTGCTTCTAGCCAATAAAAAACACGTCCATTATTCCAATCAATGCTAAAACTCAGTCATCACTCAACTCCTAAGCTCAAGCAAAGCTTCAACAAATTTTCCAATCAAAATAATCCCCCAAAATGCCCATTTTCGTGCTCCTTCAAACCCTAGCTGAAAATCCCATTTTCAAACATCCAAATGACACCCAAATGGTCCCAAAACATCCTCCTAACATACATAAACCATCAGCCCTCCAATTTAAACCTAAAACCCACCAAAAACCAAGTTTTTGACACTTTGAAATTTGCCTCAAGAACCCATTTCGGGTTTTCACCCAAACCTAACCATTTTAACATATTACGTTCATTTTAAGGTGAATAAACTAAAACCCAACATTATATTTCAAAACAAATTGAAAATCTTCATAAAAACTCAAACTTTCATCAAGCCCTAATTTTCAAAAGTTCATAGTTTGAAAATCTACAACTATGTATGGATAGGGAATGAAGAGGAGAGTTGAAAAATGTTATTACCTTTGAAAATGGCCTTGAGATGAAGTTGGAAATTAATGGAATAGTGATTTGAGTATTAGGGGGTTTTGAAGGTTTCCCACGTTGGAAAAGGGGGTGGGGAGAAAAGATGATGGCTTTTACTTTTTGTTCTCTTTTAAAATTCTAAAAGTTGTCTAGCTTTTAAAACATTTGGGTCAAATCACCGCATTGGCCCCTCCTTTTTATTTTAAAACCCAATTAGCCCAAGTTAAGGTCAAATTGATTTAATTTAATTTTACCGACTTGGACAACTAACCCAACTAACTCCTAACCCCAAAACACGGGTGTTACATCTTTTCTTATTCATCTGATTACCTGTAGCAACCTATTGCTAAAAAAATCTACGACAATTAGGGATGAGCGTTCAATCGAGTCGAATCAATAAACTTCGAGTTATTCGAGTTGACACGTCATATTTTACAACTCAAACTTTATTTGAAATTTTTTCGATTCAAGTCGAGTCTAGTTTTGGAGTTCCTATAGAAATTTAATTGTAATTATTTATCTTGCTATAATATAGTTTGATTCCAATTTAAACGACTTTCTTTAATCATACAAGATATGTATATAAATATATATATATATATATATATATATATATATATATATATATATATATATATATATATATATATATTTCTTCATATTTTTTTCATATGTGGAAATATTTCTTCATACTTTTATATACAGGTATGTATGTATCATAAAAAAATGAGGGACTCGTCTTGAACTTAAAAATAGTTATTAGAGTTATTCGAATTTCTCTTTTACAACTCAAACTTTATTTGAAATTTTTTCGAGTCGAGTCTATGAAATTTCGATTCGAGTCAAGACGAGTCGAGTATTTTCGCCTCGAGTCGAATTATTCGATTTTTTCAAGTCAAGTTTTGCTCACCCCTAACGACAATCTAACAATACTCATTTGAATGTGTCCTCCATTAATATATTAAACAGTCCGACGTGTCCCACAAAATTCCAGACGACAATGACGAACGCGTTAAACTTTCCCACTCACACAATTTGTCATTCGCATACGGAAGCCTAAACCTTAGTTCTTACTGCTCACTGTTTTGAATAGAAATTCTTTGGGGTTTTTTACACTTTTATTTATATTGTAAATTAAAAACTTAATTTTTATGATGAAAATTTAAAATTAATTTTTTTAATATTATGACATAAAAAAACACCAAAAATTGACAGAAAATTTGGTGTACACATATATCTTTCCTTATCCATATGATTAACTGTAACAATCTATTGCCAAAAAAAGTTGCGGCAACATAATAATGCTCATTTGAATGTGTCTTCCATTAATATATTACACAGGTCGACGTGTCCTTCAAAATCCTAGACACCAATGACGAACACGTTTCACTTTCGCACCCACACAATTTTTCATTCGCATACAAATGTCTAAACCTTAGTTCTTACTGCTCACTGTTTTGAATAGAAATTCTTTGGGTTTTTACGCTCTTATTCATATTATAAAATTAAAAAATTAATTTTTTGATTAAAATTTAAGGCTAAAATTTAAAATTCAATTTTTTTAATATTATGACATAGAAAAATACCGAAAAATGACAGAAAATTTTTGTTGTGTACACTAATATCTTTCCTTATTTATCTGGTTAGCTGTAGTAATCTATTGCCAGAAAAAAGCTGCGGCAACCAAACAATATTCATATGAATGTGTCCTCCATTAATATGTGAAACAGGCCTACGTGTCCCACAAAATCACAGACGACATTGACGACTGTGTTTCAGTTTTGCACCCATACAATTTGTCATTCGCATACGGAAGTTTAAACCTTATTTCTTACATCTCACTATTTTGAATAGAAATTCTTTAGGTTTTTTTACACTTTCATTTATATTATAAATTTAAATATTAATTTTTATGATTAAAATTTAAGGTTAAAACTTAAAATTTATTTTTTAAATATTATGGCATAGAAAAAACACCGGAAAATGACAGAAAATTTTTGTTGTGCACACAAATATCTTTCCTTATTCAGTTGTGTAGCTGTAGCAACCTATTGCCAAAAAAAGTTGCGGCAACCTAACAATACTCAATTGAATGTGTCCTCCATTAATATATTAAACAGGTCGACGTGTCCTACAAAATCTCAGATGACAATGACAAACGCGTTTCTCTCTTGCACCCACACAATTTGTAATTCGCATACGAAGGCCTAAACCTTAGTTCTTACTTCTCATTGTTTTGAATAGAAATTATTGGGTTTTTTACGCTTTTCTTTATATTATAAATTAAAAAATTAATTTGTATGATTAAAATTTAAGGTTAAAACTTAAAATTTAATTTTTTAATATTATGACATTGAAAAAAAATACCGAAAAACGACAGAAATTTTTTGTGGTGTACACATATATCTTTCTTTATTTATTTGATAAGTTGTAGCAACCTATTGCCAAAAAAAGCTTCAGCAACCTAACAATACTCATTTGAATGTGTCTTCCATTAATATATTAAACAAGCTGACGTGTCCCTCAAAATTCCAAACGACAATGACGAACGCGTTTCACTTTCACACCCACACAATTTGTCATTCGCATGCGGAAGTCTAAACTTTAGTTATTACTGCTCATTGTTTTGATTAGAAATTCTTTGGATTTTTTTACGCTTTTATTTATATTATAATTTAAAAAATTATTTTTATGATTAAAATTTAAGGTTAAAACTTAAAATTTATTTTTTATAATTAAGACATAGAAAAAACACCGAAAAATGACAGAAAAATTTTTGTTGTGTACACAAATATCTTTCTTTATTTATCTAATTAGTTGTAGCATGAAGCAACCTATTGCCAAAAAAAAGCTGTGACAACCTAACAATACTCATTTGAATGTGTCCTCCATTAATATATTAAACATCCCGACGTGTCCTACAAAATCATAGAAGAAAATGACGAACGTGTTTCACTTTCTCACCCATACAATTTGTCATTCGCATACGGAAGCCTAAACCTTAGTTCTTACTACTCACTGTTTTGAATAGAAATTCTTTGGTTTTTTTAAGCTTTCATTTATATTATAATTTAAAATTAATTTTTATGATTAAAATTTAAGGTTAAAACTTAAAATTTATTTTTTTAATATTATGACATATAAAAAACACCGAAAAATGACATAAAATTTTTGTTGTGTACACAAATATCTTTCCTTATTCATCTAATTAGCTATAGCAACCTATTGCCAAAAAAAAGCTGCGGCAACCTAACAATATTCATTTGAATGTGTCATCCATTAATATATTAAATAGGCAGACGTGTCCCACAAAATTCCAGACGACAATGACAAACGCGTTTCACTCTCGCACCCACACAAATTGGCATTCACATACGGAAGCCTAAACCTTAGTTCTTACTACTATCTGTTTTGAATTTAAAAATATTTAGGTTTTTTAAGCTTTTATTTATATTATAAATTAATTTTTATGATTAAAATTTAATGTTAAAATTTAAAATTTATTTTTTAATATTATGACATAAAAAAACATCGAAAAATGACAAATTTTTTAATGTGTCCACATCTTTCCATATTTATTTGATTAGCTGTAGCAACCAATTGCCAAAAAAGCTGCGGCAACCTAACCATATTCATTTGAATGTGTCCTCCATTAATATACTAAACAGGTCGCCGTGTCTTTAAAATCCCAAACGACAATGACGAACGCGTTCACTTTCGCACCCACACAATTTCTCATTCGCATACGGAAGCCTAAAACTTAGTTCTTACTGTTCAGTGTTTTGAATAGAAATTCTTTGAGTTTTTTAGGCTTTCATTTATATTATAAATTAAAACATTAATTTTTATGATTAAAATTCAAGATTAAAGTTTGGTGAATTAGGTGTAGAGTTTATTTTTTAAAATTTATGATTAGAACTTAAAATTTAAATTTTATGATTAAAATTTAAGGTTAAACTTAAAATTCAAATTTATATTATTTTTTAAAATAATTCTATTATTTTGACCAAATAACTAGGAGCCAAAATAATATGCGTAGAAGTTAGAACCCCCTGCTATTTACTTTCAATTTGACCCAAACTCAACCAAATGAAATTAATAATTAAAACAAATAAGGAAATAGATATTGCATTCAAACGTGGTAACGTACAGATTTTGGCTTGCTTTATATAGAGAGAGAGGGTTAGAAGCAAAGAGAAGCATGCTTCTTGTTTCTCATCCAAATTATTTATTGCGAAAGGAGATATAGGGCATGAACTTGATATGGAAATGGAACAGCTGGCTGAGACGGGGAGGAATCTCCGCTCATCTTTTCGAGAGTTATCTTCAAGCTTCAGGAGTGGTGCATCGGACCTGGCCGCCGTGTCGTTTAGAGGAAATAATGACGACGAGGTCGAGTTGCAGTGGGCTGCGATTCAGAGGTTGCCCACTTTTACGCGGCTAAGGACGTCATTGTTCGATCACGGTCTTTTGATTAATGATACTGATAGAGACGATGCGAAAATCGACGGACAGAGGAAGCCGATCGATGTTACGGAGCTGGGAGCACTGGAACGCCACGTTTTCATGGAGAAACTCATTACCAAAATCGAGGACAATAATCTCTGCCTCTTGAAGAAATTCAAAGAAAGATGCGACAGGCAAGAAACCTCTTGTCTCCCTCTTTTTTAGCGTTTCTATTGAAATATACTAAATTTAGATTATGTTTCTTTACTGAAATTATACATATTTATAAAATAGAATCATCTGTTTTAGTAAAAATAAATTTCTACCTCTTTTCGGTGTTTTTATGTTCCAACACTAAAAAAATTAGATTTATAATACGCTTTATAGCGTATTGATACGACTCTATTCTGTATCGATATGGCTTGTCCGTATCGATACAGGTTTTGTCTACTGCAATTTTTCTGTAGTTGAAACCCTAAAGTGTATCGATACAATATATATCGTATCGGTACGGTGGCTTGAAAAACAAAAGTTTGGTTACTTTAAATACATTTTAAATCATTCCAAAGCCTTGTAAAATTATCACATATTTTCAAGTTTTTTGGACTTATTAACATTTTAAAACCTTTTCAATTTAGTCTAAAATATTTTTTCTATTATTATATAAAAACAAATATCCTAACAATTTTTTTTTAATAGTTTTGAAATTTACATCTAATTAAAATATTTCAATCTTCTAGCATTTAAAATATAATTATCATGCTTTTAAGTACAAAATATGTTATATGATTGATTTATAATTTTTTAACAAAAAAGGACGCATCACCTTCGAAAAGTGAGCGTTTTCGCCTAGCGTCTCGGCTCCAAAGACCCTTTGCGCCTCAGAGCACCTAGCACCCTTTAAAACCACGCTAGGAAGAGGCGGGGACATTAATCCCACATCGGATAGGAAAAGAGAGGTCTTGGGATATATAAGCGGTGGCGCTGTACATTCTATCAGACAAACCTTTTGAAAACAAGTGGTATCAGAGCGACCTTTTTACTGCTCGATTTCACATCGAGTGCCTATTATTTTGACTTAAAATTTAAATTTTATGATTAAAATTTAGGGTAAACTATCTGTTTGACCACTAATCTATTGGGAAAGTTTTAAAATGACCACCATAGAAAAAACGCGTCATTTGACTACCCAAACTATTAAAATGGGATCAATTTGGCCACCTGCCGTTAAGAGGCTAACGGAAGGTGACGTGGCAGTTAAAAAATTAAAGGTATAATTACACATTTGGTCCTTATTATTTACACATTCTTTCAATCTAGCACGTTTTTTAGTTTGGCTATCCCAAATCCAATATTTTCCTTTGCACCAAACAGAAAGCCAGCCCCTCGCGCCTCTCTTCTTCTTTAATTTCCAACATCTTTCTTTAGATAGAAATCTGTCTCAAAGCTTGAATCTTCGTACACTGGCTAGAACAAAAGCTTGAATCTTTGAAAACCAGTAACCCAAAAAACTTGTGTTTTCAATTCAAATCATGGATTCAGTTCCTCAATCCTGAAATCCCACCAAAAAGAAGAAACAAAAGTAGTAGAAAAAGATGGTTTTAAGGTTGTCGGTTACTCAGTTAAAAACATCGGATTTTGGGTTGAATTATCTGATAACCGGAAATGAAAACGTTTCCAAGTTTGGGTATTTCTCAAGGAACTCTGCTTCAAAGCATAAACATAAGTTCAGGTTCAAGCTTGTGGGAGCTCAGAGGGATAGATGGAAGCTCAATGACATTGACCCTAGTATGTTTTTTTTCTAAGTTAATTGTTCAAAGCATATAAAGAAATTACATTTCATTTTTCTTGTGTTTTCACCAACCATGATGGTAAATATGTACTAAGAGAAGAAGGCATACCAATCTGTTCATCCGAGGAAGAAGTTGGCAATTTGCCTTTCTTAGACCAAATCCATATCTTAGAAACCGAAAAGCTTTCCCCTTTACTCACTTTGCCAATCCTTTTCCCTTCGACTGACGAATTCCCGTTGTGCTCCAACCCTTTCGATAGCTTAAAATCGCAGCCACTGCGCCGATCGTTCGAGAGGGGGACCTTAAGATCGAAATCACCGAGCACATACTGATATGAACCCATCGAAAAACACCTCCTTGCATCCAAATTGCTGCTACTCGTTTCGCCTACAGACTCCCCCGGTCGATGATCATTTAGCCTCTTGAATTTGCCTAGTCTCACCGGCAAAACCCCTTTATCGACAACAACAATTTCTTCCATTTCCATCGTTTTCAGACTGGGGAAATACCCTTCATCTTCCCTTATCTCATCGAATTCAAACATCGAATTCTCAATGGAGAGAGGCGCGAGGGGCTGGCTTTCTGTTTGGTGCAAAGGAAAATATTGGATTTGGGATAGCCAAACTAAAAAACGTGCTAGATTGAAAGAATGTGTAAATAATAAGGACCAAATATGTAATTATACCTTTAATTTTTTAACTGCCACGTCACCTTCCGTTAGCCTCTTAACGGCAGGTGGCCAAATTGATCCCATTTTAATAGTTTGGGTAGTCAAATGACACGTTTTTTCTATGGTAGTCATTTTAAAACTTTCCCAATAGATTGGTGGTCAAACAGATAGTTTACCCTAAAATTTAAGGTTAAACTTAGAATTCAAATTTATATTATTTTTTAAAATAATTCTATTATTTTGACCAAATAACTAGGAGCAAAAATAATATGCGTAGAAGTTAGAACCCCCTGCTATTTACTTTCAATTTGACCCAAACTCAACCAAATGAAATTAATAATTAAAACAAATAAGGAAATAGATATTGCATTCAAACGTGGTAACGTACAGATTTTGGCTTGCTTTATATAGAGAGAGAGGGTTAGAAGCAAAGAGAAGCATGCTTCTTGTTTCTCATCCAAATTATTTATTGCGAAAGGAGATATGGGGCATGAACTTGATATGGAAATGGAACAACTGGCTGAGACGGGGAGGAATCTCCGCTCATATTTTCGAGAGTTATCTTCAAGCTTCAGGAGTGGTGCATCGGACCTGGCCGCCGTGTCGTTCAGAGGAAATAATGATGACGAGGTCGAGTTGCAGTGGGCTGCGATTCAGAGGTTGCCCACTTTTACGCGGCTAAGGACGTCATTGTTCGATCACGGTCTTTTGATTAATGATACTGATAGAGACGATGCGAAAATCGACGGACAGAGGAAGTCGATTGATGTTATGGAGCTGGGAGCACTGGAACGCCACGTTTTCATGGAGAAACTCTTTACCAAAATCGAGGACGATAATCTCTGCCTCTTGAAGAAATTCAAAGAAAGATGCGACAGGCAAGAAACCTCTTGTCTCCCTCTTTTTTAGCGTTTCTATTGAAATATACTAAATTTAGATTATGTTTCTTTACTGAAATTATACATATTTATAAAATAGAATCATCTGTTTTAGTAAAAATAAATCTCTACCTCTTTTCGGTGTTTTTATGTTCCAACACTAAAAAAATTAGATTTATAATACGCTTTATAGCGTATTGATACGACTCTATTCTGTATCGATATGGCTTGTCTGTATCGATACAGGTTTTGGCTACTGCAATTCTTCTGTAGCTGAAACCCTAAAGTGTATCGATACAGTATATATCGTATCGGTACGGTGGCTTGAAAAACAAAAGTTTGGTTACTTTAAATACATTTTAAATCATTCCAAAGCCTTGTAAAATTATCACATATTTTCAAGTTTTTTGGACTTATTAACATTTTAAAACCTTTTCAATTTAGTCTAAAATAATTTTTCTATTATTATATAAAAACAAATATCCTAACAATATTTTTTTAATAGTTTTGAAATTTACATCTAATTAAAATATTTCAATCTTCTAGCATTTAAAATATAATTATCATGCTTTTAAGTACAAAATATGTTATATTATTGATTTATAATTTTTTAGCAAAAAAGGACGCATCACCTTCGAAAAGTGAACGTTTTCGCCTAGCGTCTCGGCTCCAAAGACCCTTTGCGCCTCAGAGCACCTAGCACCCTTTAAAACCACGCTAGGAAGAGGCGGGGACATTAATCCCACATCGGATAGGAAAAGAGAGGTCTTGGGATATATAAGCGGTGGCGCTGTACATTCTATCAGACAAACCTTTTGAAAACAAGTGGTATCAGAGCGACCTTTTTACTACTCGATTTCACATCGGGTGCCTATGAGTGTGGTAGGCAGGGTGGACAACCGTGAAAATTGGCCAATCACGAGAAGAGGCGAAGTCTCTTGAGATATATATATATATATATATATATATATATATATAAACGGTGGCATTGCACATCTTATCAGACATGTCTTTTAAGAAGAAGGTAAAGACTCGTGACACTAGCTTGCTTTAATTATATTTTATATAATGTTTCTATAAAAGGTCATAGTACAAAGTTCGCAGCAACAATACAAAACATTATGCAATTGAAACAAGTTTAATATATCATCAAGGATATTCTCATAGTCATTTTAACGAACAGTTAAAAGAATGAATTGTTTCATTGCAATATATTGATAGTGCTTACAGAAGAAGAGGCTTTTATCTTCTCAAGAATTTGCTTGTGAAGAAGAGATTTCCGAATAAGTCGGAATTTCAAACTTATTTTTTTTGACAATAGACTTTGGCTTCTTCTAAATTACCCTACATATCTATATGATCAATGTCATCCTCCCGCTACCAATGTCAAAGCCAAGAACTTCAAGCCCAAAAGAGAGAGAGAGAACTATGCATGTTTTATTATGTTAATATCTTGATAACATTACATTGACGGCTGACCAAATAAATATATACGTTGTGTGTAAATAATATTACTGCATCACTCGGTCTAAACAGTGTTATACACCAAACCTTAATTTTCTTATACAGTGTTGTGAACGGTTTACAGATACAAACCACCTATTATAGGTTAAATACTTGAGGAGGGAGGAAGAGTTACTGGACTTCAGATGGTTCCATAGTCCAACATTTCCCACCTGAAGGGACGGAACACGTACAGAACTTCAGGACAGCTCTTAAATAGTAGAGCAACACAGACGCATACCGCGGCGATTGCTACCATTGATAGCATTGCAGGCCTGTAAACCAATGCCCTGCTGGCCGTCCCATATCTATAGGCCAGTTTTTTATCGCAAAGCTTGCAATGTCTCTTCGTGGACCTTAATTCTTGCTGGCCAATCTCAAAGCTGGAGGTTGACTCGTTATTTTGCTTTTGCCTTGTGCTGCAATCGGATAAGGTACCAGGAACGTCAACCACCACATGCCCGGAAGGAGGTCTCTTACTAATCTTCTTCTGTACCAGGTGGATGTATGAGTAGTGGCCACGTAAACGAGCATAATCTTCAGGTGTAGAGCCAGTGCTGTCTCGAGCGCTCTTCCATGCATCAATGCCGACCTGAATGAAAAATAGACATTTGTTTTTCAAATGATAAACCAAAAAGGAGAAAGTGAACTATGTTTGGATTTAACATTAAACACTTTTAGTCCTAATTTTGGAGGAAATTTCAAAGCAAACACATGTTCAAATCCTTGTAGAAGTGTAGCCGAGTTTCTCAGCAGTTTATCACAAGGGTGCAGTCACTGTATGGGGTAATAGAGACCTAGAAATTATGAATCAAGTAATTGCACTCATGGTAGAATCCAGATAGAATGAGGTACAGAGGAATGCATTCAGAATATCATTAAACTCATGCTGGAAAACGAGAACAACAATTCTTGTAGTTCCCTTCCTAGCATGCTCAGAAATAAATTAATTAGGGGTTACCTTTCCCGGATCATCAGTTAATGCATCCAGCACATCCTCGGAATCATCTTTACCAGCTGCAATGTGAAGAGGAGTCAAACCTGCAGGGCCTAGGGCGTCAGGTCTAAACAAGAAGCTTTTATGAATACCACCAGATACCATCTCGTCCTCAAATCCTGATCTACTTGAAGCTTTCTCAGGGACAAATCTCAAAAGGAGCTCCACTAGAGGTCTACAATTTTTCCTAACAGCTCTATGAAGAAGACCCATCTCTGTTAATGCAAGGTTAAGTGAAGGGTGCTCCCCTGAACCCACTACTCCATCAAGAACGTTTAAGAGTTTTTTTACTACAGCACACCATTCATGGTCCATAGAGAACTCAATTAGCCACTTGAACCGCCTCAGAGGAAAGGGTTCTGGATTAGGATCCAAGTGGCCCAATCTAGACCTCAATTGAGTTCTATGAAGAAGCCAGCCAACTTCATGAATGAAGTCCATGGCCTGATTTTTGGCTTCCATTTTTCCAGTTCTGTCAACAGCTGCTTCAGTGTCAGTAATCTCCAGTAAACTTTCAAGCATACGGATCTCTGAACAAACATCATCCTCAGCAACAATGAAAGGAAAGAAACTGCTATTATAACCATCGTCTTCAATCTGGAGAAGATCAAGGAAATGTCAACTTCAGCTATCGAAAGGCATATTCAGAAAATTATATAATATGCATCTTTTATCACATGCAAGTATGTAAAACAAAAGAGAAAAAAGAAGGAAATGCAAGTATTACAGTAAATTCTATTTATTTCCCATGCCATGAAAAGAATATAGTGACTGGAAAAGTACAGTGACACTGGAAAACAGAAAAGAGCCATGCTTCCACACCTTTCTCTACATTTTCACCATAAATACAACAGTAGCAGAGCTAGCAATGAGAATTTATGAAAATTGTGGAAGCACACAATCATCTTTTATGATCCAGTATAAATGCTTCCAAGAATTTAGATAAAGTTCACACCATTTCCATTAAATACTCACAGCCCTAGGACTTTCCCACCCCCACCTCAGAATAAAATGCAAGTCCATGCAAGGAATTGCCTCAAAGAAGTATTTAACACCAAACTTGGATGTATTAAAACTACACCTATTATCCACAATCTACATCGTAAACCCTCACTCCATTAAAGGAGCTGGAATTCACATATAATCCTTGTCAAAGATAACAGCAAGGGAAGAGAGAGAGCAACAGGATTGACTATAAGAGGTAGAAAAAAAGAGTACCTCTATGAATCCTCTTCCGGTCACAGTAGGGATAGAGCAAGAAAAGTTAACACACTGAAGCTCGTCTTGTGCCTTGAGCTCATCATTGTCATCCATCAACTCATGAGTAGCTTCCTGTACCAGATACTTCCCTTCTACTGCACAGAGCAACCTGGCATAGGAAACCCAAGAACATTTTAGCCTCTAGAGCAAAACATAGAAACCCAATTCAAAACATACAGTGCAGTAAATCGATACCTAATTTTATAACACTCTTGAGGATCAATTTAAACCATTGAGTATTACAATGACACAAGATATAATCACTGCAAGAATAAAGTAAAGAATACCTTGTGGCTGGCCGATACAGATTGATACCCTTAACCGAAAATTTAGCACTCTCAGTTGCACATACAGCAATTGGCTTGACACTAATGATTTTACTATAATGGTTGCTTCTGAGAGGTAAAGATGTATCTACAACAACCCGACCTGCAGCATAAAAATAAATTGGTCAAAATATTCATTCCTGAAAAGAAAACTGCTCCCGGTGACCAATTATTTGGCCATATCAATTCAATAAATACCGGTAAAGATAAAGACCAAACAAACCGTTATTAATGAAAGCTATCTGATCTTGAACCCTTATACAAATCCATCCAGTCCTCCAGAAAGTGTCATCAGAACAATCTAGAAGCCGTTTCAAACTGAAACTCAGATGATAGCACAGCTGACAAAAGATGATAGAGGATTAAAATGGTGAACCAATTGACAGAATTTAATAGCAAAGAAGATAAAATCCATAGTTTCACTTAAGCCAAGCTTATTGACAGAATTAAAAGCAAAAAAGATAAAAATCCAAAATTTCATGTAAATCAAGCTTACTTCATCCCATGCAGCCTCAGATTGACAAAGGTAAATTGTTAGAACAATGCACCCGGGCCTAATATAGCTCTCAATGTCAGTGGGACTATGAGACAGCCAGTCAAGAATCTGAAAGTTCAAACATTTTCGTAAGTATATTTTCAAAGGAAGAAAACCATAAAGTATACTCAAATTCAGTAACTTTTATGTACCTGTGCTCGCAAGACCACAGGAAAATCACTGGGTTCCTTCCCAAATAATTTAAAAACAATCCTATCGGTACGGCTCTGCAATGGTTAAAGTCAAACAAATTAAAGAGGTTCAAGTTTTAATAGCATATAATCTTATGACACAATGCATATCACTCGACATCAGCTATGACACAATAGATAAACTCCCTGCCTATGTTATATTAAGCGGAACCTGTCTAAATACTTAAGGTCCACATAATCATGGTCAACATAACCATGCTAACAGGGCAATAACCTGGCTTATTCTACACTTTCGTGAGGAGTTTGCTAAGTCATCTTATCCCACTACTATTAAGTATTTTGGGTTTCCCGCAGTCTTATATTCAAATCGGATTCCTCAACATATTGCCATGACGTTAAAGCCTAGGTTGTGTTATGCTTTTCTTCCAAGTCCAACCCCATGTGAGGTTGCCTATGCATAGGCCTTGTTGAGCTACAGGGGAGAGTGTTAAGTGATGTAATCTCACCACATCTATAAAGCATTATCAGGCATTCAAGTTGGGCCTCTCCGCCTATTGCAAACTGGTTTTTAAGTTGGGCCCCTTCACAAAGTGATATTCAGAGAAGAGGCTTGACTACTATCTATTGAAACTCCTAGAACACAAACTGTAGCACAATTTTAACTTCAGAAATCAAACCATCCTATATGTAAGAGAAAAATTCCATAGAATTTTAGTTGAATATCAGCATTCAATCAAGCATCATTATGCAACACAGAGATACCTGAGCATCACCACTAGAACTAGAAGGTGATTGGGCAGATACTGAATCTGAATTCCCACTGATCTGTGGTGGACTTGACTGATGAGAGTCTTGTTGGACCCATGAAGGGCAATCAAGAGAGCTAGTCCCCGTATTCAAAGGTGCAGGTGACCCTTCTATGTCATCCACACCATCATCCGAGTCAATAAATATGTCATTCAAATCAAAATTATTCATCTTGACCGGTCCAGCTGTATTGCCTTGGATGTTGGCAACCCTATTATCATTAGAAATAACACCTTTCTGCGGCATCTCTGATGCAGTTTCAGTAATGCACTGCTTGAAAGGCCGAGGAGGGCCTTGACCATTCAAAAACAAAGCCGAATCAGTTTCTGAATCTTTAGGTTCTGGCAAAAGCCCAGATATGTTTCTTCTCCCCTCGTCACCAGTATTGTTTGCAAGGCTCCGAAGAAGCTGAGATAGCACATCTTGATCTGTAGTCTGGTCAGAACTGTTAACTGTAATTTAAGAAAACAGAATCATTCACCCCATTTAATGTGAACACAAAATATTCCGAGACAAAAATATGATGAACAGAATCATGCTACTGTTAAGAATTGTCCACCTCTTTTATGTGTAACTTCCTAGTTCTTAGTTTTCATCTGATGGCAAAAAAAAAAAAAGAACTCCTTGAGTTCACCTAGAATATAGATTTCAGAGAAAGTGCACAAAAACTAGTTGAAAATTCCTTTCGGCATTACATTCAAACATGATCATTAAAATCACTTTGAATGCCCCCCCTCCGGGGAAAAAGGAAAATGATTGTTAAGTATGAAAAAGTCAATAGCAAACTGAGTCACATTGTTCAGAGAAAAAAATGAACAGACTATTATTAAGAGTTAAGACATAAACCCATTAGTATAAGTTGTAGCGAAAAAGCCATTGAGTTACTTACAATGCATGTTAGAAAGTATCCTCAAGAGACTTAACAATAGATAACCACTAGTCTGCTCGTCATTCAGTGAATTGCCATTGACAACAGTGGCAGGGTTAGTTTTTCTCCTCCTTTTATTGTGGCCAGCCAAACGTCTGCGACAACTTCTCTTACCTTCATCAAACTCTTGAAGAGCATGAAACCTACAAACAAAAAGTCGCCCAACAATTTTATTTTTCAGCTTGGATTACACGAAATCACAGGACTTTCTCTCAGTCATAACTTCTACATATTGAACTATCCTCTCTCCTGATTTCTACAAAGCATGGCAAACCTTAAATGCTTACCTACTACACTGCTGACAAAATCGCTGCATAACACTTCTGACCAGTGCCTTACTAGCCTTGGAATGCATCTCACACACCTTATGTCGTCTGTGATAATCCTTGGCATTGGTCAGATCAGCCCCACAGTTTTCAACCTGGCATATTGCACGATTTCCAGAACCTCCACTCAACTTAGCCTTCTTCCCACTAGTTCCCTCTCAATTTCTCATTTCCCCTTGGCTAATTGGATAGCCATGATCACCTTGGCCCCCAAGCTTCAAAGTAAGGCTACCTGCTTCCTCATTCAAACTGTCATCTTCTACAACAATAACCCTTCTCTTCTTCTCCCATTCACTTTTCCCTTTCTGAGTTTTTGGATTCACTTCATCGGAGCATGATGATGAACTATTAGATGAATTCCCATGAATCCCAGATCCCAGAGGAAAGAATTCCTTCCCCATGCTATCAGCAGACACCGGATTTTTCGAGCTTGCAATGAAAAGGTCACCATCCCATTTCCAATCATTCAAATCCCACTCCACTGTCCTTTTCCCAACTTCCCGCAAATCTGCCCGACTCCTTCCATAAAAATGATGAACATCACTTCCAAATCTAGCCTCCATTTACGAAACCCAGATAACCAGAAGATACAAACCCAGAAATTTAACCTCAGAAAACACAATTTAACAATAACAAACCAGAACTTTAACGTTAGTCCAGCTACAGATAAAATCTTCAAAGCCCTAATTAGAGAAACTATAACGATTACTTACAACCGTTCAGCTTCACTTCTCCCCTCAAATGTCCAAAAACAGTTACACCAAGACATCCAAGATTCCAATTAAGAACAACCCACATACTAAAAGTTATACATAAAACATAAAAAGGCCTACTTTTCAGAGAATCCCAAATTTAAAGCACTGAGCTTTTTTTCACATCTCACAACAAGTCCATATTAAAAGCTGAAAAATGAACTAAAATTTAAACGCGCAAAAAGGAGTCAAAGGTAAAGATTAACAGAATTAACGGTTACTTGCTGAGATAACAGACGGCGGGGAAAGTGTTCGCCGGAAAGTGAACGGAAGTTGAGACAAGTTCCAAATGGTTTCTCGGAAGATAATAATGATGATGGGAACGTGTTTATTTGTTGTTTTGTGGGGAAGTGTTTTGGTGATAGTTTGGTGTGGTATGGTACACAAAAAATCATTAATTTATTGGTTTTTCTTTCTCTCTTTTTTTGAAAATTAAATTTATTGGTTTTTCTAAAATATAAAATGGAATAAACCCTTTATTGTAACTGTTCGATGAAATTCGTGTGAGAGAAAGAAACTCGAATAATAAAGAGGGGAAGGAAACCTATACGGTGGGTAAAGGTGCACATTGCGTGTCTCATGATAAAGATAATATGATAAAATATCAAATTAAAATAAAACTAATAAGAGAGAAATTGGAATATGTAGTTGGAAAAAAGTAGTTAAAATTTTGAAAATAAAAAAAAACTACTTTTTAAAAACGGATTATTGATGTAAATTTTAAACTATATTATATTATATAAAATTTAATTTTCGTGATTTTAATGCTAAAAGAGTGATGTGTTCTATTTGGATGACTTGAGTTTAAATCGTTTAATTTTTTTATTCCTCACTAATCTCTACGGTTTTTTTTTTGAAATTGAATCCACTAATTTTGTTAAACGAGAGAATATTTGAAATTACAATGAAAGTTTACCACAAACGAACATCTAAATCCAGATACAAATCTAAAAATTAAATTAGCGGCTCTAGATCATAATAGGACCATACAAGAACAGGTAAGAACATAATCCAAAGACTCGAAACAAAACACGGATACAAACAAATAACAAAAAGGGCCCGAGACAGGGAGATCAACAACATAATAAAAGGAGCGTCATCTTGATCAGTCGTGGCGACGTTAGATTCAACCCTCATAGAAAACAAATAACAAAAAAGTGTGTCAAAAAGCAGAAAAACATACCAAACGGTAGAGAAAAACGTGTCATAAAGTCAGATTTATTGAATTCAAAGACTGAAAAATAAAAAAAAACGAAACAAACAAATAAAAGTGAGCGGCCGACAATCAACAAAATAACCCTAAAGTTGTTGCGGCCGGCCTTAGTTTAAACTAAAATGAGAGAGAGGCGAAAGTTAGGGCAAATCCCTGATTTGACAAAATTTTACTTTTATCATAAAAAATGTTCTCTACGGGTATTTAATTCAACCTAATAGTAAAACTCGACATAATTTGTTGAATGAAATTAAAAAAAAAATCTACCACCGTCTCAACTTCAAATTTTCCAATATTAATGTAGGCGCCATAACACTAATAGTCCTTTAAATTTTCTACAACCGATTAATCGAATCCAGTAAGTCAAGTGGTCTTGATAGATAAAGATGTGTTTTAACCTTCATGAAAATTATTAATTTAAGTTCCTTTTGGTATGACGTAAAAAAAAATTTCTTAAAAAGTTACTTTTCATTTATAAGTAAGGTCAAACACTTTTAAAAGTGGTGTAAAAAATCACTTAAAAAGTAATTTTTCACACAACCTCAAAAACTAAAATTTCTAGCTTTTGAGTAGAAAATTTTTACTCTTAATTATTAACACTAATATCAATACCAATATATTAAAATAATATTAAATATAATAATAATTATTATATTAAACTAATATTTAATTATATTACAATAATATAAAAATTCTATAGTTTAGACTTTAGAGGTTAAATTTGTATATTTAATTCAAAATTTTATATCAATTATTTAGAAATTACTAATGAATTGTCATAGTTTTTATATTTTTATTATTTAAGTTGATTTTTTTATATAATAATATTAATAAATTTTATGATATGAATTTAAATATCATGTACGTTCATTTATTTTTATTTTACAATATAATATTTAAAATATACATTTTATTTTTTTCAAAATTATTTTTTGTTAACAACATCAAACACTAAAATTTTATAATTAACTTTTAAAATCACTTTTAAAATAACTTTCTACAACACTTTTGAAAGTATTTTTTAAAAATCGTGTAAAATTGACTCTTAATCTATTTTTTTAACATTTATTTTAATTTTTGACCCTAACAATTTATCTGTTAAGATAACTCATACATGAGTCAGTGTTCGGCTCCTTGTACCGAATCTACAAAAAGGAACTTTATGTGTATTTGATTTTTTTTCAGTTATAATAAAAATATTTTAAAATGTTTATTTTATCTAAAACCAAAAAGAAATATTTGTAAAATATAACGGGAAGATTTTGCCCTTATCAGTACATGCTCGTGGCTGTGTTGCATTTACAACTAGGGCAGTAAACAAGACGAGACCGATCGCGAGTTATTTTGAGTTTGACTCGGTCAAAGTTCGACTCTAACTTGAAATCAGTTCGAGTTCTTAACAAATCGAGCTATTTGATACCTGATTAAAAAAACTCGTGAGCTACTCGAAAATATAATATATTGTTTTTTATAATTTAAAATATAAATTCCTAAACTTAAAACCCTAACATATAAACCCTAAACATAAGTCTTAAACCCTAAAATCTAAATCTTAAATTCTAAACTCAATAACCTAAGCCTCTAAACCCTAAGCCCTAAAATTAACAAGCTTAAGTTTATACAACTTGTGTATCAATTTTTTTAGGGGTTTAAATGAAACATGACAAATGGTGAGATATTCGAGTCCGACACGGTCAAAGATCGGTCAACACTTGACTCGATTAGGCTCGAATAAAACTCGAACTCGACTCAAGTTCTTAACGAGCCAAGTCGAGCTCAGATTTCTGGCTCGTTAAAAATTACTCAAGCTCGAACTCGACTCGAAATCTTAACGAGCCGAGTCGAGCTCAGCACTACTCAAGCTCAACTCAACTTGGCTCGTTTACACCACTATTTACAACCATTGGTAATGGTAGAGTCGTAAGATTAGGTTTTCAGGGCAAGTGATGAACTTGAAGGAGAATTTAAGATGTGGTCTTGATGTCGATGAATAGGGTAGGGGTGTATTTAGTCACATGTTTTTATTCGGCTTATTTTGTTTTTTATATATTATTTTATTTTTATGTTTAGTTATATTATTATTATTATTATTATTATTATTATTATTATTATTATTATTATTATTATTAATGTTTTTTAGTTATTTTTGCAGATCACACAAGATTTTAATCATGTCAGATATGAAAAGATTGCAGAGATCTTGTCCAACAAATATGGAAAGTCAAATGGTGTGCAAGGAATTCTCATTGTGTACTCATGGCGAATTTTCGTCGGGATCCGAGCATTTCTGGGCTAAGATGTCTTCTTAAGAATTGACTGTCTTTCAGTTATCTTTCTAACGCATCTTGAAAAAGCCTCAATCAGACATTTGAAAGCTCAAGATGTGTCCATTTTACTAAAGACAACGCGTGTAAAAAATTAGATACGGGTTCAATACGAGAATTTAGCTTTATTACGATTTTTTAATTAATTTATTGATTATTTGTAAACAAATTCAATTTTAAAATTTTCCCTATTTGTTATAAGTAATTTAAGATTGTATTGAGAGTAAAGAAAGTGGTTTTATGCCCAAGTAAATACATTATTTCCTTTATAGAAAAAAATTAACATTAATGTGTAAGTTATTTTAGGGTTTTTTTAGTGGCCTATAAATTAGGGGTGTTCAAAAATATCCAACCCGGTTCGATCGACCCGACCCGACTTAGGGATGGTAATTTGACATGTCCCCGTCGGGTCCTGACCCGATAGGGGCGGGGATTTTTTATTATTAAAAAATCAGGTTCATGTTGGGTAGGGTCGGGTTATTGGAGAAATAAAGTCGGGTAAGTCAGGTTTGGGTTTATGGTGAAAATTTCCCGACTCGACCCGATATATTTATACATATTTATTATATATTATATTTAATATTTAATATTTTTATTAAATTTTTTTCAGGTTGGGTCAGGTTTAGTTAGGTTTTTTATTAAAATATCGGGATCAGATCGGGGACGGGTTATGTTTTTTATTATGTTGGGTCGGGTCGGATCGGAGATATAATATATTATAGTTGGTTTGGGTCGGGGTCGGGGCGGCCAAAAACTTGACCCGACCCGCCCCGTTGCCATCCCTAACCCGGCTACACAAACATAAATAACTAAGTATTTACCCGGAATATTTTTTACACAGGTCAGGTACCCGGCCCGCCATTTCCCAGGACGGGCCGGGTCACAAAATTCGAATTTTTGGGTATCGAGTACCCTGGTATATTTGAAATTAATATTTTTTATATTCAACATATATATATATATTAAACTAATAAAAACTCTTAATTTTTTATATTTTATATTTAATAAATATATATTTTTATATTAAACTAATGAATACATATTTTTTATGTTGGGTACCGATTTTCCAGGTACCCGCAAAACTTGGGTACTTGACTAACAGGTACTCACAACACCCAGGTCGAGACACGAGCCAACAATAAGACTACCCGACAATACGGGTACCAGGTACTTCGATACCCAGACATCCGAATTTGAACACCTCTATTATAAATAGGCTTATTTTTTTGTAATTACAACAATGATTTTTCATCAATGCAAGATCAAGAAGGCAACCAAATTTTGCATAGGTATTTTCATTGTGTATTTCTTTTACGTTACTTCATTTTATTTCAAATAAAGGCCAACTATTCAAAAATGAGAGTCGCCAAGGTTATCATCGTCGATGATCGATGGACTCGTGCTCGTATTCTAGTAACCATTCGAGGACGTGACGGAGAAGATAGAGAAAGCTAAAGGTCGAATAAAAGTTTTTTTTTTAAGTCTAAAGCTTTGGGGGATTCGAAAGGTTTTCATGAAATTTGGGGGGTTTGGATTTACTTTTCGGATGATTTTAAGACTTGATTTGGTTTCAAGATTCAAAAAGGATTCGATCATTATTTTTTTTTTTTTTTTTTTTATTATTATTATTATTATTATTATTATTATTATTATTATTATTATTATTATTATTTCTTTTTCTCATCCACCGCCGAGAAGCATCGTCCGACGTTAATTCATGGCAACCGGCATGGTGGAGTGTGATGACGGACGCATTTTGAACCAGAAGGGCCAATTGCACTTTGGTCCTTTCTTCTTTTTATTTATTTTATTAGTCCTCCCTTTTCATTTTTCTTTTAAATTCAACTTTTAATTTTTGTTTTCTTTTAATTTAACCTTTTTGACCTGTGTTGATTGATAAGAGGCTCGTTTGAACGACCGAATGTCAAGAGGGGGTGAATTGGATTTTGAGTGTTTATGGTGGAAGCAATGGAAATTTAAAAATAGACACAAAGATTTATAGTGTTTCGACTTTTTAATCAAAGTCTACATCCACTACCTTAGCTTCCCACTAAAGATTTTCTCAAATTCACTCTTGAATTTCTTTCATTTTCCCGGGCTCAAATAGATAACCCTTACAACCTCAAAGCTTATACCCCAAAGCTTTGAGAAACTCTCTTACAAAGAGAAAACAAATAAGCAAACTAGGAAAACCTTTCAAGGCTGATTTGTTAGCAATTCTAAGCACTCACCCAAATCCTAATACTTGAGCATATATAACAATAGAGCTCACAAGTGTGTTTTACAAAGAAATTAACAATTAAAGCACAAAAACACTTTCTCAAAATATGAATATTGGTAGTGTTGTTTCTCGTTATTCTATGGATGCTTGGAGAGGTCTTTTAAACCCTCTAATGACTTCATGGTCGTTGCTAGCGGTTGAGGGTTGTTAAGAGCTGTTGGGGACATTAATTTCAGCCTTTAATGCACTTCTGGAGCATGGCGTATCGGTATACGGGTGTTGGTATCGGTACGGACACATCAATATCGGTACGCCAAGCTTGTACCGGTACTGATTTTAGCTACTGGAATTTTTCAAAACATGGGAACAAAGGCGTATCGATACTCTCAAAATCGTACCGATATAGGTACTCTGGGTATCGGTACGAGGACATTCATACCGGTACTCAGGACCAGTTTTAAGTTTATGGACTTTTAAAAAAAATTACAAATTAGTTTAAGTCCAATAACATTTTTCATTAAGTTATATCAAAATCAAATAAGTTTATCATTGACCTATTGTGGGAATGGCACACTTTTTTTTGGAAAAAAATTCATCTTTTATTCCCATCATTTAATTTTATTTAATTTTAACATATCTAATTCCATTAAATGCATGCTTATCACTTTTTTGTCTTGTATTTTATGCCTTGTTGAGTTAATTTAGAATTTTTATTCGTTTCAATTTATTTAATTTCCTTATCTCATTTTTGTATATATTTGTTGTTGTTTTTTCGTTTTAACCTCTTATTTAATTCTTTTCTTTACTTACTTTTTCAATCAATAATTCATGACCTTTTTTAATCTTTTTTAAATTTTAGAATTTAAAATAAGGCCTTTAGTGTAATTTACCTCTAATTTAACTTTAGAAATAATAATTATTTAATACATTAACCTTTAGGTTAGGTTCTTTAGATTTTATTCATAATTTTGACTTACATTTCATAGGTTAGATCTTTCATAATTTAATCTTTAAATTAGAATTATAGGATTTAGATTCCCAATTTATGTATTAGACTTATTTTTTTATCAGCAAACTGTATGATTTTATTCAAAGGGAAAAAAGCATACAGCGTGACGAGTCATACGCCTCGTTAAAAACCTCCCTAGTAGAGGAAAAGAGTACGATATGACCCATCAAATAAACAAACACCACCAAGTCTATCATAAACAAGCCACAAAAAGCGAGCAACGATCCACGCCCTCCTTTGCCAATACATCGACGAAACCATTAGCCTCTATAGGCACATAACAAAACTGTATCTCGTATGAGGCCTGACAAGCTTGATCAATCGCAATAAACACGTCCCATAAACGCCACGGCCTTTTCGCCGATCGTGTAGCCCAACTCAATGCAACCTGCGAATCCGACTCAATAATCACGCATTGATTTCGCCAACTCCTGTCCACAACCAAACTCAAAGCAAATGATATAGCCCGTATTTCAACTTCATTCGATTCCATCGCACCCAACGGCCCCGAGAACAGCCCCAAAATCCGACTCTCCTCGTCACGCATCACGCCCCTAAACCCCGCAGGACCCGACTTACCCCTCGCAGAGCCATCTACATTGAAATTCAATACCCCCAAGATCGGTGGCTGCCAACACACCCCACTCCGCACCTTCCTCGATGTCGAACTAAGTACAAGAGCGGACAGACACGTCCACCATACAGACTCAGGCATCAACTCTCCCTCCGTACCAACTTTAATCCAGTAGAAAGATCTCAGCTTCACCAAGAAGCATAGCTATTCCATCGGCACACATTTGCCGCGAAAAACAAGTTCATTTCTAGCCAACCATGTTGCGTGTAAAAGAGTCTATCGCAATGGTAGTGCAAGTGTACACGACGCAAGTAGTAAAGTGATACGAAGTATCGGATATCATCTCCATAGGGATTGGGCTAATAGCTTCACCTTAATTCACTACATGAAAATAAAGAAAATATTTGAGAAGTTGTCACGAAAATAATAAAGTAAACGTAAATAAAAGAGTAGAGATATCAAGATAGAGAGAATGTGCTGGTATTGAATTGCTCAGTAGTGCAGGTATTGCAGAGTTTAGGAAATCCAGTTCTGTCGCCGCTTCCCGTCGCGGCAGCACCTGTCGCGGCAGCAGTCCGTTGATTGTCGCGGCAGCAAACACTCAACTTCGTACTTCAAGTTTGGCAAGAATCCCAGATGTGCCTTGGCCTATCCCTAGGTCCAAGTCTGTCGATGACCACGTCTTTGATGATACCTCCCGGCGTGAATCGAAGGATGAACACCGATATGTATGAATTCTTCTTTAGCCACTTAACCTCGTCCTATCCCTAGGCCCGAGATAGTTCAACTATAAACTAGAGAACTTGCTCTTATTTCTTTCGTATACTTAACTCTCCCGATGATAAGTAAATGGATAACCTCACAATGCTCTCCCGATGCTCTTGCAAGATATTAATAACCAAAATAAGAGAACTTGAAGTTTATTTTATTGAACTTGAAAATTCCTAAAACAAAACAACCCTTACAACTACTTTACAATTTAACCCGTGGCCCTAAGGGGAATTTAGAACATGTTGTGGGAAGGAAAAAGACTAGAGTTTGGGAAGGAGGCTAGGGTAATCGGTTATGCCCTCCTAGGTTAAAATACATGCTCTTATATAAGCTTTGGGCTCAAGTTATCTAAAATAGCAAGAATACAACTTTAAATAAAAGTATGATTCTAATAAAGACTAAATCTTCAAGGAATCTACTTTCCAGCCGTCATCTTCTTGCTTGGGATTTTCTCTCCTTGAACTTTGGGCTTGACATATCTTTTGATCTGGGGCTTGGAAAAATATGAGATTTTCACATGACAGACGGACTGAATTTTCTCTATCTATCGAGGTCCACTTTGCTTCTTCTCCACAAAACTGTTGTCGTCCTCTGCTGTCACGACAGCAACCATGACAGCATCGTCCTCTTTGTCTGCTTGTCCAGTTCAGTTCTTCTGCTTTACTGCCCAGCGCCTGCCCCTTTCCGTCCGTTACGGCAGCAACCTGCAAAAACAACTATTTTTAGTAGAAACTGCGCCTTTTAATATATTTGTGATGTTTTGCTGTAAACTAACCTAAATGTAATGAATAATGCTTGAATGCAGCAGAAATATGGGTTAAAAAGGGTGTAAATAATAAAACTTTTACACACTCAACACACCCTCAAACTCAAGTTTTTTCTTGCCCTCAAGCAACTAAGACCTAAAAGAAAAAATGAAATATTTTTGTTTTGGCTTTCAAACAGTGAACTTTCCCTTACCCGTCGTTCGTTCCCTGTGATGGCAACAACCTGTCGGATAATTTAGGATCTGTCCGGAATCTCACTATAGTCCTCGTGTAGTGTGTGCATGCTTGTGAACAGTTATATGCCAAGACTCTCTTAGTTTCACTAGAATATTCAACTCTTAACTCGAATTTTTATGCCAAAGTTTATCTTTTGAAAGCACTTTTTCATGCTCCTTTGATTTTTTTGTTTTGACTCGGTTTCTCTATTTTTTTAGCTAAAGTTTTACTAGAGCCAGTTTCGGGCACCTCTAGGGCTGTTGAGTCTCTTTTGCTAAACTTCTTTCCTAGAGCCAGTGTTAGGCACCTCTAGGGGCTATTCAAGTGCTAAGCTTCCTATTCTAGTTTGGCTAAAAGAAGTCTAAGCAGTATAACAGTCACAATGATGTTTAAGTTTTCAGAACTATAGAAAGGCTCTAAACTTCTCCTAAAACTATCCTAAAGTCACTGCCACGACAGAGCTGTCACAACAGGTAAGTTCAGTTCACAGTTTTCAGCCAAAATTTTCAATATTTGCATCTTCTTTTTTTTAATAGAAAAATAAACTAAGTAAAAGACACAAATTTTAACTAAGATGTACTTCATTAATATGGAGGGTTGCCACCCCAAACTCGAGGGTTGCATTGTCCTCAATGCAAATGACAAAATAAAAATGAAAACATATGAAGGCAGTACATCACAAAATATATATAGCAGGTAGCAATAATAAGATAAGAAACTTAAATTTTAATCATTGTCTTCGCTGCTGCTGCTGAGGCGGATCGACGGTGGGTTCTAGCTCTCGGGACGGGCTGGGGTGGTTGTTGTACAACCTGAACATCAGAGCTGCTGCCGCTGCTGTCGCTGCTGCTGCTGGCCTTTGACAGAGTGTTCTTATCTGCCATTCGTTTTTGCCTCTTTACTGGTGAAAACTCATTCGACAGATTCCTCTGAATAGAGGGTTCATCGTCATTGTCTGCCCAAACAGAGGAGGAAGAGAACCCAGCAACAAAGGCAGCAAGGTCATCCGATGGCACTGGTCGCTTTGTTCCTCGAGCAGATGGTTCGGCATGAGTGTTGCCGGCTGCTGTTGGGGCAGGCGATGGTATGGAGGCGGCAGATGGTCTTTGTGGGGTAGCAGCAGGTGTAGGTGTGTGGACAGGGGTAGTGACAGTGAAGTAATGGGCAGGGAAAGTAGGGAAACCAGCATCAAGGAAATTTAAAGTATTTTGAATAAAATTTACCGTAGAGGCGGCAAAGTCCCTGATGAATGTCATGAGGCCCAACTGTCTTTCCTCTATCTTTTGAATAGCAGCTAGGATCTGATTGGAGGAGTCTGTCGGAGCAGCTGCTGTGGCGGCAGGTTCAGGATTTTGCTGCTCTGATGATTCAGCTGTGGCGGCAGCGAGGTTTAATGATGATAGAAGGGTGGCCACGGTCAGCTCCATGAGGTTGAGGATATTCTTTTCCGTCCAACCTCGTCCTTTGACTATTAAATCGGTGTGGGCTTCCGGCACGTTATGGCCGCGGCATAGTGACGTGATGAGGTAGGGGAGGAAAAGGAGGCCCGTCGGTCGATGTGCACTTTCCAGAATACTCTCTCGAATATAACTACCCACATTAATGGGGCGTTCATTTAAAATAGAGTGTATTAAGGCTAACCTTTGCTTGTCGACGGTTGTATGGTGTGACGATGGCATGATCCTCTTTTTGATGAAGGCATTCCATAGTTTTTCCTCCGGCAGCAGCTGACTCCGCTTCACCGTGTGTGGATTTTTCCGGCTGGTATTCCATTCGGTTCCCTCTTCCGTCAGTTCTGCCATGACAACGTCATAGGCAGCATCGTCCAAGGTGTTGAGGAACTGCTGGTGTGCATCATCATTGTGGCCTATATAGAGGCCATATAAGGAGTTGATGTGCTCGGCTGTAAACGGTACTTCTTTCCCTCTAACACTCACTGTTGTCGCCGTTTTGCTGCTGATGGCAGCATAAAATTCTCTCACCAGCGTCACGTTCATCTCCTCCGGTTGCTCCGCAAATGTTTGCCATAATAGAGCTCTAATCTTCCTGTCTATGAAAGGCTTGAGGCTCAGATTCTTTGCCTTTAGAGTATAGATGAAGCCTCGTTCTTCCCACAGATCTCTGGTTGCAAAGGACTGTGGGGAGTTGCTGCCGGTGAGGAAGTAGAGGCAGCATTGCGGCGGGTTTTTCTGGAAGACATGTTAGTGCAAGGGTTGTGAAAAGTAAATAAAAGCAAATGAAAACTAAAGATAGAGAGCAAGTAAGAAAGGCAGAAGTGAGTGAAAATGAAAATGAAACGGGGTTTTATATAAGAGGAATTGATGCCCGTTGAAGCTGTAACGGCAGGCGCGAATAACGGGGTGGCTGTTGAGCTTTAACGTGTCTGACGCGTCTGACACACGTTTCCGTGTCTGTTACGCGTCTGTCACACGTTTCTGCATCTGTCGTGACAGCATGGTGACAACCTATCTTTTCCGCGTCTATCACGACAGCCGTAACGACAGGCTTCAATAGTTGGGCTTTGTTGTGCTGATGGATGGATGGTGGGCTGAGTTCACTTCTCATGTTCTTCTTGACTCCTTTATTTCCTAAAAACAATAAACATAAAAACATTATTCGAATAAAATAAACCTTATTTCCTAATAAATAATAAATAATAAAAATAAATAAAAATAAAATTTAGGTTAAATTAGGGATGCCAGGTGGGGCATCTCCTAAGGTAACCACTTCCTGCATTCCTGGGGCTTCAGTCCCCTGATAATGCTTGAGGCGCTGTCCGTTGACTTTAAATTTGGGCCCGTCTTTTAATGATCGGATTGTGATGGCACCATGGGGAAAAACTTGTACGACTTGGAATGGGCCAGACCATCTAGATTTCAGTTTCCCTGAGAAAAGTTTCAGTCTAGAATTGAACAACAATACAAGTTGCCCTGGGCAGAACTGTCGTGGCAGCAACTTCTTTTCATGCCACTTCTTAGTTTTCTCCTTGTAGATTCTTGCATTGTCGTACGCCATTGTCCGTATTTCTTCAATTTCGTTCAAATCTAACAGCCTTTTCTGTCATGCCCTGTCCAAGTCCATTTTACTGCCTTGATTGCCCAGTATGCTTTGTGCTCTATCTCGACAGGTAGATGACATGTTTTCCCATAAATCAATCGGTACAGAGACATGCCCAATGGAGTCTTAAAAGCTGTCCTATATGCCCATAACGCATCATTGAGGAGTAAAGACCAATCTTTCCTAGTTGGCTTAACCATCTTCTTAAGAATGTTCTTAACTTCCCTATTAGATATTTCAGCTTGTCCATTGGTTTGTGGGTGATATGCTGTCGCGATCCGATGCTTGACACCATATTTCTTCAAAGTGGCAGCAATGACCCTATTGTCGAAATGTCTCTCTTCATCACTGATAATCGCCTTAGGGATGCCAAACCTTGAAAAGATATTTTTGTGTAAAAACCTTTGGACTATCTTGGCATCATTCTTTTGAGTGGCGATAGCTTCAACCCACTTAGAGACATAATCTACTACTAGGAGGATGTATAAATTCCCATATGAATATGGAAAAGGTCCCATAAAATCAATCCCCCAAACGTCGAAGATTTCGACTTCTAGAATGTTCTGCAGCGACATCTCGTTTCTTCTTGAGATGTTTCTTGTCCTTTGGCACCTGTCGCAGCTTTTGTAGAAGATTTGTGCATCTTTATATAGTGACGGCCAATAAAACCCTAACTGTAGCACCTTGGCAGCAGTTTTGTTGCCTCCTAAGTGACCTTCATACTGTGAAGCATGGCAGTGATGAAGAATGTCTCCTTGCTCTTCTTGTGGTACACACCTCCTTATAACCTGATCTGCACATATTTTGAAAAGAAGAGGTTCGTCCCAATAATAATGCTTAACATCATTTTGGAACCTCTTCCTGGCTTGATAATTAAGATCAGAAGGAATTATTCCGCTAACTATAAAATTAACGAAATCAGCATACCAAGGGAGTTCAGAAGACTTACCTGCCGCCATAGCTGTCGCGACAGTGATTGCGGCAGCAAAGAGCTGCTCGTCTGTGAAGCTCCAGTATGTTAGTCTCATATGTTTGTAGACTCTGTCCCTTCTCCAACCTTGACAAGTGATCTGCCACCTGATTTTCTGTCCCTTTTTTGTCCTTGATTTCAAGGTCGAATTCTTGCAATAGCAGGATCCACCGTATCAATCGAGGCTTTGCATCCTTTTTCGCGAACAAATACTTCAGGGTAGAATGGTCTGTGTGCACTATTACCTTCGTTCCAAGTATGTAAGAGCGAAACTTGTCAATGGAGAACACTACAGCTAATAACTCCTTTTCTGTGGTGGTATAATTCACTTGGGCATCGTTCAATGTCTTGCTGGCATAGTATATGACATGAAATAATTTATCTCTCCGTTGCCCAAGTGCTGTCCCGACAACATAGTCACTAGCATCACACATAATCTCAAATGGATGTGTCCAATCTGGTGGCTGTACTATTGGGGTTGTTACCAGTTTTTCCTTCAGAACCATGAATGCTTCAGTACATTCTTCATTAAAGTCAAAGGGTCAGTTCTGCTCCAAAAGATGGCATAGGGGCTTGGTGATTTTTGAGAAATTTGCAATGAATCTCCGATAAAAACCAGCATGTCCCAAGAAACTTCTAATACCCTTGACTGTGGTCGGCGGCGGCAGCTTTTCGATCACTTCTATTTTGGCCAAGTCGACTTCTATGCCACGACAGCTAATCTTATGGCCAAAGACTATCCCTTCATCCACCATAAAGTGGCATTTTTTCTAATTTAAGACCAGATTTGCTTTTTCACATCTTTCAAGTACCTTTTGTAGATTGCCTAGGCAACTCTCAAAATCGTCCCCAAAGACTGAAAAATCATCCATAAATATCTCAAGGAAGTCCTCTACCATATCGGAGAATATGGCCATCATGCACCTTTGGAAGGTGGCGGGTGCATTGCATAATCCAAATGACATTCTCCTAAAAGCATACGTTCCGTAGGGGCAAGTCATCTTTTCTTGATCTTCCGGTGTGATAGTTATTTGATTATAACCTGAATAACTATCAAGAAAACAATAGTAAGGTTTACCCGCTAATCTATCAAGCATTTGATCAATAAAGGGTAAAGGAAAATGGTCCTTTCGGGTAGCTTTGTTAAGCTTCCGATAGTCCATACAAACCCTCCAACCGGTCACAGTCCTGGTTGGGATTAACTCATTGTTTTCATTGGTCACCACTGTCATTCCTCCTTTCTTTGGAACACATTGCACCGGGCTCACCCATTTGCTGTCGGAGATGGCATAAATAATACCAGCATCTAACCATTTGATTATCTCTTTACGCACCACCTCTTTCATCGTATGGTTTAGCCGCCTTTGAGCATCTATAGTCGGCTTATGATCTTCTTCTAAAAGGATTTTGTGCATGCATAACGCCGGACTAATGCCTTGAATATCAGCTATTGTCCATCCAATTGCCTTTTTGTGCTGCTGAAGCATCCCTATTAGCTGTCGTTCCTGTTCTTGCGGCAGCTTAGAAGAGATGATTACGGGCAACGTATCATTTGAACCAAGAAAAGCATATTTTAGCTGCCCTGGCAGGGGCTTCAGTTCTAAGGCAGGTGGCTCAACAGTAGATGGCTTTTGGATTGCATGGTTATCCGAAGTATAATTCAAAGGTTCGAATAACTTACCTGGACGATCGCCTATCCAGTTTACCTCCTCCTGATCTTCAGTATCAGATGTATCAGATTCAGAGGAGTTGCTATCGTCGGTGCTGTCGTGACAGGCCTGTAAGTGGCTGTCGCGGGAGTGACCAATTTTGATGTCGTGACAGCCCGACCTGATGCAGGGTTGATCAAAGGTAACTTCAGTGATAACCTTACATTTCTCATCTGCATCAACATGCTTCATAGCTAGGAGAACATTCAACTTAATTTCTTGGTCATTCACTCTCATGATGAGTTCTCCTTTCTCCATATCAATCAGTGATCTTCCTGTGGCTAAGAAGGGTCGCCCAAGGATGATTGGTGCGTTTTCATCTGCTTCACAATCTAAAACAAGAAAGTCAGCATGAAAAATAAATTTATCCACTCTTACCAGAATATCTTTGATTTTTCCTTCCGGATGAACATAAGAGCGGTCTGCCAGCTGCAGAATTACTGTCGTGGGCCGCGCTTTACCAATACCTAATTTCTGAAAAACAGATTTTGGCATTAAATTAATACTAGCACCAAGATCACAAAGTGCCTTACCCACATATTTATCTCCGATTACACAAAGTATGATGAAGCTCCCCGGATCCTTCTTTTTCTGGGGTGGCTGCCTATGAAGAATACTCATGCAACCTTCTGTCATCTTAATGGTTTCAAACTCCCCAAGTTTAGATTTCTTTGACATGACATTCTTGAGAAATTTGGCGTAACCGGGCATCTCCCTAACGGCATCTAACAGCGGAATATTAATATGAACCTGCTTAAAAATATCATAAATCTTTTTGAGCTGAGATTCTTGCTTAGCTTGATGTAACCGTTGAGGAAAAGGAGGTGGGGGATGATAATCAGCAATACATTCTTCCCACTGCATACGAATCTGAGGAGGTTTGGGTTCATCATTTTTCTCCTCTGTCGCTTCTGCTGTCGTGACATGCTCATCGGCAGCAGTCTGTTTGTTACCTGTCGAGGCAGCTTCCTCGACAAGTCTATCCAAGGCTGGTTTCTTTACTGTTTCAACTTCCTTTTCCGGTCCTGGTATTTTCTTCCCACTCCTAGTAGTAATAGCCTTACATTGCTCATATGTGGGCTGCCTAGTATTTTAAGTATTACTAGGGAATCCTCCAGTCTGCCTTGGCTTAATATGTTGGGAAACCTGACCCATTTGTGTCTCCAAAGATTTCAGAGTAGCTTCATGATTTGTCATCTGCATCTCTGTTTTATCCATGAATGTCTCTATTTTCTTAACAAACTGATTCATATTCTCAATATAAGTACCTGTCTGAGACATAAAGGTGGCTAGAGTCTGTTCCAGTATACTGCTCGTGGCAGCTGGTGGCTGCTGTTGTTGTTGCTGCGGCGGTAGTTGCTGTCGCGTCAGCAATCTAGGTTCTCCCTAATTCTAATTGTGTGCTTGAGGATTCAGGGCATTATTAGGATTACTCCAAGAAAACTTGGGATCCTTTCTCCAGTTGGGATTATTGTTGTTGGAATTGTAATTCGGCTTATAGTTTCCAACATACTTCCCTTCTTCTAACTGTATAGGACACTCATCCGAACTATGATTTCCCTCACAGATTTCACATACCTCCTCAACAGCAAATCCATGTTGTGCATCATCATTCAATAGCCTTTTCATTGCTTTAGTAATGAATGCTACCTGTGATTTCATCGTGCTGTCGGCCTCATAATCCTCGACAGCTAGTACCCGTTTACCCCCTCTTCTTGCTGTCGGAAACTGGTCCTCATTCTTAGCCAGATTTTTCAATACTTGCATTGCCTCGTCCGGATCTTTATCCAATAATAGTCCGTTTGCTGCTGAATCAATTTGAATACGAGTTTGTAAGTTGGCAGCATTATAAAACTTAGTTACCTGATTCCAGACGGGGAATCCATGCATTGGGCAGTTCCGTAGAAGAGTAGTAAATCTGTCCCAGGCCTCGTGCATTGGCTCGTCATCTTTCTGTTGAAAAGTAGCAATTTCATTACGTAATCGCTTAGATAAATGTAAAGGATTAAAACGAGATAAAAATTCACGAGATAAACCAGCCCAAGTTTTAATTGAACCCAGCGTAAGTTTATTCCACCAAGTCTTTGCTCTATCCCTCAATGAATGGGGAAATAACTGAAGCCTCAGTATCTCCGGATTAACTCCTGGCAGTCTAAACGAACTACAGATTTCCTGGAACGTTTTTAGATGCTCCACAGCATCCTCTGTAACAGCACCACTGAATTGACCGGCATTGTTGATCATGCTAAACATGACAGTTTTCAGCTCGAAGTTGTCAACATCAATGTCTGGCAGCGTGGTCTCCAGTTCTACATGATCGTTCAACATGTAGTCACGACAGGACCTTCGTCCGGCAGCGGCAGCAGGGTTGCCGGCAAGTGGTATAATATCGCCGACAGGCGGGTCGTTTCCATTGTGGGCCATCTTCTCTAGCTGTTCCTCAACGTACTCGTTCCTGGCTAGTAAGTGACGAAGTTGTTTCTTGAGATTGAATGATCGTTCGATTTCCGGATCTAATGGATACTCAGGATCTTCACCTCGTTTCGATCTGCGCATAAATAAGAAACCTTGTGAAAAGCAAGAGTTGAATGCACCAAAGAAAAACAGAAAAATAAAAATAAAAATAAAAACAAAAAGTGCAGTAAAAGAAAAGGTAGAGTTATGTTGCCAATCCCCGGCAACGGCGCCAAAAACTTGTTGCGTGTAAAAGAGTCTATCGCAATGGTAGTGCAAGTGTACACGACGCAAGTAGTAAAGTGATACAAAGTATCGGATATCGTCTCCACAGGGATTGGGCTAATAGCTTCACCTTAATTCACTACATGAAAGTAAAGAAAATATTTGAGAAGTTGTCACGAAAATAATAAAGTAAACGTAAATAAAAGAGTTAAGATATCAAGATAGAGAGAATGGGCTGGTATTGAATTGCTCAGTAGTGCAGGTATTGCAGAGTTTAGGAAATCCAATTCTGTCGTCGCTTCCCGTCGCGGCAGCACCTGTCGCGGCAGTAGTCCATTGATTGTCGCGGCAGCAAACACTCAACTCCGTACTTCAAGTTTGGCAAGAATCCCAGATGTGCCTTGGCCTATCCCTAGGTCCAAGTCTGTCGATGATCACGTCTTTGATGATACCTCCCGGCGTGAATCGAAGGATGAACACCGATGTGTATGAATTCTTCTTTAGCCACTTAACCTCGTCCTATCCCTAGGCCCGAGATAGTTCAACTATAAACTAGAGAACTTGCTCTTATTTCTTTCGTATACTTAACTCTCCCGATGCTAAGTAAATGGATAACCTCACAATGCTCTCCCAATGCTCTTGCAAGATATTAATAACCAAAATAAGAGAACTTGAAGTTTATTTTATTGAACTTGAAAATTCCTAAAACAAAACAACCATTGCAACTACTTTACAATTCAACCTGTGGCCCTAAGGGGAATTTAGAACATGTTGTGGGAAGGAAAACGACTAGAGTTTGGGAAGAAGGCTAGGGTAATCGGTTATGCCCTCCTAGGTTAAAATACATGCACTTATATAAGCTTTGGGCTCAAGTTATCTAAAATAGCAAGAATACAACTTTAAATAAAAGTATGATTCTAATAAAGACTAAATCTTCAAGGAATCTACTTTCCAGCCGTCATCTTCTTGCTTGGGATTTTATCTCCTTGAACTTTGGGCTTGACATATCTTTTGATCTGGGGCTTGGAAAAATATGAGGTTTTCACACGATAGACGGGCTGAATTTTCTCTATCTATCGAGGTCCACTTTGCTTCTTCTCCACAAAATTGCTGTCGTCCTCTGCTGTCACGGCAGCAACCATGGAAGCATCGTCCTCTTTGTCTGCTTGTCCAGTTCAGTTCTTCTACTTTACTGCCCAGCGCCTGCCCCTTTCCGTCCGTTACGGCAGCAACATGCAAAAACAGCTATTTTTAGTAGAAATTGTGCCTTTTAATATATTTGTGATGTTTTGCTGTAAACTAACCTAAATGCAATGAATAATGCTTGAATGCAGCAGAAATATGGGTTAAAAAGGGTGTAAATAATAGAACTTTTACACACTCAACAAACCACAATGACCATAACAAGGCACTGACACTCGCCACCCACCACTGCTTCATGCTACCAGTAAAAGAACAATGTAAATGTTCAACATAAAAATCAGCAAAACTCACCGGGAAAGGTGTCGATACAGCCCACCGATTGCGCAACCAAACCCAAAATTTCAGCACACTCGAACATTCATAGAATAGGCGCGCAATCGATTCTTCCGATACCACACACCACAGACATTTACCTTGATCTTCACTCAATGGCAGCCCGCGAATTCGCAAGAAATCCGCTGTCGGCAATCTTCGCAACCATATAAACCAAAGAAATGCCTGAACCTTTGGCGGTACCAAGACTTGCCAAGTGAAACATTCTCCAATGTCATCATCGCCAACCTTATCCAACATCAACAGTTTGGACAATGTCTTTACCAAAAATTCCCCATGTTCATCCGGACGCCAAATGAGAGTGTCAAGGCGATTTCCCCACAAACGCACCTCAATCACCAACTCGTGTAACGCCCTCAACCGGTCAAGCTCAAATACACGCAAATGTAGTCGAAAAAAACTTTCCCAATGCCCGTGCTAAAAATTCTCATCCACTGCATAATCGCTAACCCATGCCAATTTATTTATCGCCAACGAGTACAATCGCGGAAACATATCTTTCAGAGGTTGATGCGTTATCAACGGATCGAACCAGAACAAAACCATCCGCCCATTACCAACCTTCCACTGAAAACTTGACATACCCAAATGTCGATCGATGCTAGCAGCACATGAATTAATCAAAATCTGTTTCCACACTATTGACATTGCCGATAATCTTTCCATATTAAATCGCCACCATTGAGCATGGTCTCCATACTTCGCTGCCACAACGAGTCACGGTCATTTGCATAACGCCAAACCCACTTGGATAACAATGCCATATTTTCACCCTCAAATCCGCCACACCCAACCCACCTAGATGTCGAGGCCGACACACAACCTCCCAACCTACCCTACTCATCTTTCGTTCAAGTCCAACACCACTCCAAAGAAACGCACGACGAATCCGATCCAATTGCGCTATTACCCTTTTTGGAACCATAAACAATCTCATATAAAAAATAGGTAAGGCTGATAACACTGAGTTTACCAATGTTACTCGTATAGCAAAAGACAGTGATGTGCGCTTCCACCCGGCTAACTTGCGTCGAAAGTTAGCTATGATAGGCTCCCAAACTGACAGTATCCGCAGATTAGCCCCTAACGGAAAGCCCAAATAAGTAAACGGCAACACACCCTATTTACAACCCAACATCTTAGCCACAGATAAACCCAACTCTTCTTCCACTCCAATGGCATACAGCGAACTCTTGGCGAAATTAATCTGCAAGCCAGAACATGCCTGAAAATAGTGCAAAATGCGTTTGATGTTGCGTGCAACTTCTACTGATGCTTCGAAAAACAAAATTGTGTCGTCGGCAAACTGCAAGTGAGATAAAAACACCCCGATACTACCTCCACCCCACGTACTAAACCAGCCGACTCGGCATTACCCAACATCAAGTGCAATGCTTCTGCAACTACAACGAACAACAAGGGCGATAACGAACATCCCTAACGCAATCCACGCCCCATCCGAAATTCCTTAGTCGCTCTGCCATTTAACAAGACCAACAAACGAGCTGAACCAATACATTCCTTAACCCAAGCTCTTCAAACCGCGCAGAACCCCATCCAAGATAACATTGAGTCTAGAAAATTCCAACTTACACAGTCATAAGCTTTGGTGAAGTCTAGCTTCAAAATAAAACCCCCTTCTCATCTTTGTCGCAGCGAGTGTATCACCTCCGTGGCCAATAGAACCCCATCCACTAACTGTCGGCCTTTAACGAACGCAAATTGCGTATCGCTAATTAAACCCCCCAGCACTAGTTGGAGTCTATTCGCTAAGCATTTAGCCAACACTTTATACATGGAATTAACCAAACATATGGGACGATACTCACCTAACAGCTGAGGCGATGCCACCTTTGGTAACAGCACTATAAAGGCGCAATTTGCACCCTTCGGCAACAAACCATTCGCGTGAAATTGTTCAAAGAAACGAAACACATCGTGTCGCACCACCTCCCAACCTTTCTTATAAAAATCTAGAGTAAAACCATCCGGGCCTGGTGCCTTCGATCCATCACACTCCCATAATATCTTTTTAATTTCCTCCATTGTGAAAGGCATTATCAAATGCTGACTATCAGCCTCTGTTAACATTCGAAACCCACCATCAAATTGCCAATCACCCGCCCGCACATCACCAGCAAAGTATTTAGTAAACTCAGCAACCACAAATATACGCATAGTCACAGGCACTGTAATCTACTTTCCCTCAATCACCAAACCTAGTTTATAATTTCTAGTTGTACGTAACTTCGCCGCTCTGTGGAAATAAGCTGTGTTGCGGTCTCCCAAGCGTAACCATGTAGCTTTCGACTTTTGACGCCACATAGATTCCTTATTTCGCATAGCACACCATAACGCCCTCATCCACCGTCGTCTCACGTCCTCCACCTCCTCAATACACCCACTCTCGACCATAGCTTCATCCGCCTTGTCAAGTTGTTGTTGCATGTCCATAATGATTTTATTCACATCCCTAAAACTGTCTTTGTTCCATCGTTTCAGAAACCTCTTCAAATGTCTCAATTTTACCACTATGTTGTCATTACCAACACCTAAAACAGTCAGCCGACATCATTCATCTGCTATCTGCCTAACATTTGATCACCCATCCATCCAACAATTGAAGAATCTAAATGGTCGTGGCCCCCAATCACAATCGTCACATTTTAACAACAATGGTGTGTGATCAGAAACTCCCCTCGCCAACGCTTCCTGTTGTATTGAATTAAATCCATCTAACCAAGCTGAAGATATCAAGTATCGGTCTATCCGACTACAACGATTTTCGTAGCCGAACCACGTAAATCTCTTACCCATTAACGGTAAATCTACCAATCCCGCACCATGCACGAATTCCCCAAAAGCTTCCATCTCTGCACTCCTATCGGATACTCCTATGTGATCCGACTCATGTAAAATGGCAATGAAATCTCTTGCGATACACCACGGCCCCTCAAAACCACACATCTGATTTAATATTGAATCCCATACTACTCTCTGTCCAGCAATATCCGTAGGGGCATATATCGCCACTATGCAGCACACCACATCCTCTTGCTGCCAACGACCCTGAAGCACAATATAATTATGTTTAATATCAACATTTTCCAAATGAAATCTGTTACCTTCCCATATAACCAAGATGCCACCGGAAGCTCCCACCGATGGCGAGAATGCCATCTCAAAACTATCCGAATACCACAAATTAGACACCCATATTGATGGCACCTCATCTAGTTTTGTCTCTTGCAACAACACCATATCAACACAATTTTTCCTTATCACTTCGCGAACACTTCGTCGCTTCGCGCCACCGCCCAAACCCCTGACATTCCATGACAGTAATTTCATTCGTAACAAACCTCGACTTTCCCCGACAATAATACGAGAAATGTATTTGACAATATCTTCCTCCCTCCCACTCGATCTCACGCCAATTAAGGAGCCCAATTTTACTGTTGCCGCTGCCTCACTTTCTATATCTCGAGACCTTGTTGGACCACTACCGTTAGCCCCTTCCCCCACTGTTTTTGTCGAGTATTTTGATCAACAACCCCCTAAAACAGTCCCCTTCTTCACTCGAACATCACTGCTAGCCCCTTGCAATTGTTCATTCCCAATTATCTTCCTAACTTTGCAATACGCTTGTCCTATCGAATTAATTCAGGTTGGCCTAAACCAGATTTTGGTGCAATCGAATGGATAATAGGAGGGGAGTTTTGTTCCTCATGTATTTTTTCGCCTGTGTTGATCAAATCCCTCGTCCCCACTTCATCTAAATTATTTGAATTAGCAATTCCAGCTATGGACAAACTCTCACATTGTGGGATATTCTCAACAAACTCTAGAGTCCTAATTCCACCTTCCTTCTCAATTGACGAACTGACTATTCTCACCGGAACTGGCGGCTGCTCATCCAACGACCGGACCTCCACCTGGAGTGTCTACTGATCCGACGACTGGTCCGCCACTTGGACATCATCATGCACATATGCATCCTGCTCCCATGCACCGTCTTGTACCTCTATCCCTTGCGAATCAATCCAAGCATCATTCATCACCCAATTCACCCGATCATCCCTATGAAAACCTTGTGCCTCCAGTTCCATCCCACACGGACCGTGTATGGTTGCAGCCAACTGCCCAGCACGCTCTTCCCCTCCTATGTCAGATCCTTGGGCTGAATTTTTCTCATCATTCGTCGTCTTCCATTCGCAGCAATCACACTCAACTTCGGGACCTTTTCCATCCATTTCTAACACACGGACCCAATAATCTGCGTTGTCTACCTTGACACCGATTCGTTCCTCAATGCGAATGAATGTTGTTGTCTCCACCATGATTCTGCCACAATCAAACGATGTAGGCGTTTCCGTGTCTTCGTCTAGGCAAATCAAAGATCCCCACAGGTGAGCGATGTTTGTGAATGTTTGTTTATGCCAAAGATGTATCGGCAACCCCACTACCGATAACCACACCCTTCTTGACTCTACTTTAATCGATGGCGACCAAATCTCCACTTTATCAAAACATTCTTTAACGTGATCCATCTTCATCACCCTGTCTCATACAATAGCCGATGTACACATCAATAGCACCATGTGACCGGACAAACGCATGATTGAAAACCCGTCATGCTTTGCCACCTCTAATCTCTCCGCCAGTGTTTTAATGCTACAGGGATTCAAACACCATCCTACCGCGCACCATTGAAGAACAACCCATTTGTCTTCATCGACGATGCCCTTTATCTCTCGGCACTTATCGTTTCCCCCCTCCCCAATCGGCATTGCTGATGATCTATGTTCCTTGTTTCTAACCGATTTCGACTCCTCACGCGACCCCCGGCTCACCTCTCCATCCCCTTTTCTATTGGTCAGCGTCGTTCTTCCCTTCCAAGCCATTGTGACCCTTATGCGGGCACCATAAATCCATTTCCCATTTAATCTTTCAATCACACGACCAGCATCCTCTTGCCATGCCATACGAACGAAACCAAATCGTTGTCCGTCTCGTGCCATTCGATTGGGGATGAACACATCCTTGACAACGCCGTGCCTGTCGAATACTTGCCATAGGCCCTTCCAGTGTATTGTACTCGACAATCCTCCCACGTACAAAGTCCACACTCGTTGCACAAACTGATCGCGTTGTCCCTAAAGGGAATCCCTAACGCTTTCTTGACAATCGCTGGTGTTGTGACGCTTCTCGGCTTGTTCCCTTGCGAGGCGATCCCACAATCCCATACATCTTTTTTGTTTATTAACAAAATTATAATTGTATTAGACTTATTTGATTTATAAACTCATTAATTAAATTTCTAATAAATCTCATAATTATGGTTATAGGTTTAGGTCTTCTGTAGTTAATTCAACTAATAAACTCATAAATAGTCTTACCTTAATTAGATCTTTCTTTAGTAAAAGAAATAAGGTTTTTTCAAACCTATGCATGTAAGTCATTTAAGGTCTTTATTAAATACAAAGATTTTATTGAAAAAATCTCATTTAATGTATTAGAGTTTATGATTTAGGGTTTATGGTTAGGGTTTTATGGTTTAGGTTTAATGTTTAGAGTTTACAATTTATGGTTGTAAGGTTAGGGTTTAGGTTTAGGTTTAGGTTTATGTTTAATGTTTAAGGTTTATAATTTAATGATTTAGGGTTTAAGGTTTAGAGTTTAAGGTTTATGGTTATATAGTTTAGGGTTAGAGGTTTATGGTTATGGTTTTAGGGTTTACTACATTGAATGAGTGTTTTTTCACTAGAATCTTTTAGGGTTTTCAATATATTAAATGATTGTGGTTTTTTTCAAATAGAATCTAGTATTTAACCTATACATGTATGCATAGGTTAGACAAACCCAAGAAATAATAATAATAAACGTTGAAGATTAAAAACATATACTTTCGGATTAATCAAGTTCTTGTTTATACATGTATGTAGGGATGAGCGTTCGAGCGAGTCAAGTCGAGTCAAAAAATTTTGAGTTAACACGTCATATTTTACGACTTGAACTTAATTTGAAATTTTTTCAATTCGAGTCGAGTTTGAGTTCCTATAAAAATTTAATTGTAATTATTTACCATGTTATAGTACGATTTGATTCCAATTTAAATGACTTTCTTTAATCATATATATATATATTCATATTATTTTTCACATGCATACGTAAGATTTGTAATGTTATTTAATAAAAAAATATCATTTAAACTTCTAAAATATATTTATAATATTATTTTTAAGTAGGAACTTTTGGAGATAAAGTATTGATCGGTATATAAATGAGTCAATGAATTGATGTAAAGAAATAAATTACAAAAAATTCAGTTGAATGATCAAATTGAATAAAATATAAAGTTAAAGGGCTAAATTGAAAAAAGAATATATGTGTTAAAAATATGAATTGAAGTTATATAGATATTATATAGTGTTAGTGAATCATGTGGTTTAATTTTGGTCAAAAATAGACTTAAAACGAAAGAGGAATTGAAGAAATGAGAAACATTCAAAGTTGAGGGGCTAAATTACAAAAGTAGGAAATTTAATTTAAAAATGTGAATTGAAGCTAAATAGGTATTCTAGTTTCTACATTGGTTTAGGGGCATGTGGTTCAAATTTGGTCAAAATTGACTTAAAACGAATGAGATATTGAAGAAATGAGGAAATCATACAAAGTTAAGGGGCTGAATTGAAAAAATATGAAATTTATTTTCAAAAATATAAATTGAAGATAAATATGTATTGTACTCTGGTTTAGGAATATGTGGTTCAAATTTGGTCAAAATGGACTTAAAATGAAGGAGGAATTGAAGAAAAATGAAATCAGTGACTAAATTGCAAAACTGTAAAATTCAGTTTTTCGATTTTTCGAGTTGGGAAAATTTCAAACCGACTCGAAATCAAAAAAATTTCGATTTAATCGAGTTGACTCAAATAACTCGAATAACTCAAAATTGAAAAAAATATCGATTTTTTCGAGTCGAGTTGAGTTTTGCTCACCCCTACATGTATAACCCGAATTATGATTGAAAATATTAGTGACCAAGTAAGCATCGTTTTACGTGCGTTGCGAGGTGCTAATCCTTCCCAATACGTAACCGTGCCCTCGAACTCTTTGATTTTGAAATCTCTGGTTTGTTTTAGGCTTTCGGCCTGCCTATTTAAAAGGATCGGTGGTGACTCTGTTACCACAGTGTAAACAGGCTGAATCGAGGTCGAGTAGTGCTGAGCTCGACTCAGCTCGTTAAGAATTCGAGTCAAGTTCGAGCTTGAGTAGTTTTTAACGAGCCTGAATAATATGAGCTCGACTCGGCTCGTTAAGAACTCAAGCCGAGTTTGAGCTTGATTCGAGTTCAATTGAGTCGAGTGTTGACTGAGCTTTAACCGAGTCGGACTCAAGTAGCTCGCGATATGTCTTGTCTCATTTAAAGCTCAATTAGGAAAAAATTTGATACGCAAGTCGTGTAAACTAAAATTTATAGGCTTGCTAATTTTAGGGTTTATGATGTTAGTTTAGGGTTTAGAATTTAGGATTTAAAATTTATGCTTAGGGTTATGTTTTAGGGTTTTAGGTTTAGCAATTTAAATTTTAAATATAAAAAATCAAAAAAATAATATATTATATTTTCGAGTAGTTTACGAGTTTTTTCAGTTCGGCTATCGAGTAGCTCGACTCGGCTCGTTAAGAACTCGAACCAAGTCCGAGCTCGAGTCGAGTGTTGACCGAGTCAAACTCGAGTAGCTCGCGATCTGTCTCGTCACAATTACGACCTTATGTGTCACAATTTTTTTAAAATTTATATAAAAATAATATTAAAAAAATATATGTTACTTATTTAAAAGAATATTAATAGTTAACACCACAAAAGAATATTATGTAAATTTTTTAAACTTTGAAAATGCACTCTAAATTTTCTGATGTTGTCCTTGACGTTAACATAATAAGTGGGGAGAATTTCATGATCGATCTCGTTGGATCTCCATATCGTCGTGGCAACTCTATTGAAATAACCCATAGAGTATAGTCAGCGATCAAGATGGTAGATTCATTGAGAACTTCTTGTGAGAGATTTAATTTGAAAGTGTTTCAATTTCCAAAGGAGTTTATCAATCAACAATAATCCTTTTGATATCAAAATTGTGTCCAATAGTTGAAATTTCTTACGTTACAGTTGAAATTTATTGAGAAAAATGCCCTTGTGCTTTCTAGTTTATCAAAACATAATGCAAAGATTGCGAGGGAATACAAGTAAATAGCCTTAAAATGTATGAAGAAATGGTTTATTTTTCCCAAACGATTCAACAAAAAAGGCATGAAATTAAAAGAAGACTTAAATAAAAAAAATATAAAAGAACAATAAAAGTAAATTTAATTTTCTCCTTCTAAGATCTTGTCTTAGACAAACGTGCGTCTGAATCTAATAACGCCTAATCTTTTAAGATGAAAATAATCGTTGCTGCGCAATTGAACACTCGCACTCTGAAACAAGAATAAGATGAAAATCTTGAACAACAAAAGATCTCACAAGAAAACTTTAAAAGAAATAATTGTATTGATCTCTAAATTGAATTGTTAAATGATTTTACAACGGAAAGAAACTTATTTATTAGCTAATAAAACCCTAAATTACAAGAAAAAAAATTTGATTTAATCTAAAAGACTAAATAGATAAATAATAACATAAAATATTATCTCAATTAAAATAGATGATATTGATAAAAATAAAGTTCAAATAACTATGAGAAATTATTATAATAAAAGCCGCTTGGTTCCCATCCGAAAAAATCTTCGCAAGTCAACTAATTATCTAGCCTTCAAAAGCCGCTTTAATTTATTGTTTAAAATAATTAATTTTACTCTTCCTATTTTCATATCAAAAAATCTACTCATAAATTTCTTGTCAAATGACAAGTCTTAAGACCTGAGAAAACTAGTTAAAAGAAATATCGCAACTTTAAAACATTTACATAGAAGAACAAATTTCAAATTACACTGTCGACAAATTACGTTGAATTAACCCACAAATAAAGCTATACATCTAGACATACCATTGAGGGTTACCCCTACAACCCCAATCGGTGGTATGGATAATTTTTTTTTTTTTTGTAGATCAATGATCTATTTTCTAAAATAGCAAACCATTTTTCGATAGTGTGCATTCACTATATTCTATAGTCTTGACTTGTGGCCTAAAAATCATGTTGTAACTTGAGAATTAATTAGCTGCTTGTATATACTTGATTAAATCATTAATAATAAAACTGATTTGTTTGGAAAGGATCTCTTTCAAGTTTCAAGTATTGTACAAATTAACGACTGAGTAAACTAAGCTAATTGAGCCCATGAGCCCACGAATCTTCGGCCCATTCCATCTCCAACTGGTCGATGTCATGTCTATAATGTAGGTGTGGGTAAAAATATTCAATCCGACCGAACTGATTCAATTATCCATTAATCTGATTTGAAATTTTAGATATTCGATTTTATTTTTATTTTTAGATCGGATCACAATATTTTAAGTTTTGAATTATCCGAAAATCTAAAATATCCAAAAATTTAAATTTTCATGGATATTAATCTTGTTATTTTTAGTAATTTGATTCTTGTTGTATCTGAAAAATCAAAAAATCGAAATTTCCATAGATGCAAATCTTGTTATATATGAAAATTTCTTACTTACTATATTCAAAAATTTAAAATTTTTTTATAGATACACTTAAACCAAATTTTATATTAGAATATCTAAATATCTGATTTTTTTAATCGGATAAAAATCCGCACCCGTAACAATCAGCTTAAACACCACCGACGCCAAAATCTAACATAACCATACTACATGCATAAACCTGTAGCAGAAGGAGAAATTTACTCATGATAGATTTAGAACCCACAATTTAAAAAAAAATATGTCAACTGAAAATTTTTAATCATTTACTTTAAAATTATTTTCGGATAAAATCATTACTTGAAACAAAGGAAGAAATAATAAACACGGTTCTATATCTCAATTCCTAACCAATATTTAATACTCAAATCATAGTAATCATCTCTCTCTATATATATATTCAATATTTTTTTCCTTAGTAATAATAATTAAGAAGTAACAAAAAATTGGGTAAACTACTCAGGTGATCACCGAACTATTTAGGTATATTTATTTTTAATTTAATTAATTAACTATTAGATGACGACACATGTCATGATCCGATTGGATGATTTTACTTTAATTTTTAGTTTAATTTATTTAATATTTAATTCCCTCCAATCAGGCAGTGACGCGTGTCATCACCTGATTAAAGGGAAATTAAAAGGGATGGAGTGACCTTAGCGTGTATTAAACCTAAGACCTCTAGGAGAAGCACTCACTAAAGGTTTAGCCACTATGTCAAACTACCCTTAGTGAAATGAGTTGCACCATTCTATAAATATCTTATAACGCAGTAAATGTTAGGAAATAAAAATGTAAAAATAGTTGTGATGAGACTCAAACCCAAATCACTTAAGATATGTAAAACCACACAAACATTTAACCAATTCAAATAATTGTTTTAAAGGTGAATATATTTTAAATATATTCAAAGTATAGTTAAAGCAAGATTTAAAATAAAAATAGATTTATAATTTTTATATTTTTTAAATTAAATTGAATATTTTTCTCACCTTTATTTTAATAATTTTATGTGTATAATATTAAATCGAGTTCTTCAATTTAATTGATAATTTTAATTTTTTATTAAATATTTTAATTCATTCATTATATATTAAAATATGTATTTAATAAAAACCACTTAATCTAATTTTTTATTTTAATTTTTTAACATAATATATAACAATTTAATTAAGTAGTTTTTATTATATTACAAAGTAGTTGTTATATATTATATTAAAAAATTAAAATTAAAAATTAGATTAAGTGGTTTTTATTTTTTATTTTTGAAAGGTTTCGGGCCTCGTTAAAAAACCCCCACTAAACCTATATAGGGGGGAAAGAGTGCCCTGTTTTATTAAGAGAAATTGATCCAAGATATGGAAGTACACTGTCGAAATAGTTCTTACAGCCAAAATCACTAACACTAACAACAACATAAAGGGGGCTGCCTAATCTGTCTCCGAACTTGTAGTCCATACCCAATCCTAGTCACGATTCACCCCCCCCCCTTGCAAGAGCATGAGCATCACCGTTTGTGTCTCTACCTGCAAAAACAAGGTTTCACCTAACATTTTCAAAAAAGCTACTACATTCAGCAATGAGGGGTGCAAAAGATCCCGGTGGTTGAATTGATTTCTTTATCCACTGCACTGTCATCAAACAGTCGGATTCAATAATTAAAGGGTTGTCCCCGTGTTTGCTCCACTCCTTGAAAATTTTCCCAGCTTCGACAATGGCCAAAATCTCGGCTCTTGTTGGTTCGGTCAGCCCTATTGCTTTCGAGAATTTCAACAGTGGTGTACCTTTGCTGTCGCGAAGAATGCCACCTATCCCTCCAAATCCGAAGCTGCCACGAACTGCTGCGTCCACATTAAACTTGAAAGAACCAGGCGGGGGGCTGTCCACATTTCTTTATTGCAGGAAGTACTACTGACATGGCCAACGGATTGGAGATTTGGATACTGAATAAAGTCGATCATGGATAATACTGACTTGGGCCATTTACTTTTACACCATAAGCCGATGCGGAAAACTGTTGAATCACATAATCTGTTGATATTCAAGTCTTTTTTTTTGAAAATCACCTCGTTTCTCTCGATCCATATAGACCACAGAATCCCGAAGAAGGCCACCACCCATATCGGTTTGGCATCACTTTTCATGGAAATGTTGTGCCATACCTCCATTAACACCTTCAGGGTCCTTGGGAGTACGAAATGTATGTTCCATAGCTTACACCAATGTTGCCACACTTTCCAAGTATAAGAGCACTGGCAGAATAGTTGATCACAAGATTCCACTAGAATCCCACACAACACACACAAGCCATTATCTTGAATAGTCACTCCCCTTTTGATAAGAGCGTCTCGAGTCGAAATACGGCCTTGTAGAGCTCTCCAAATAAAAACTTCTACCTTCGATAGGGCTAACCCAACCCAAATGAGGCTAACGAGTCGATCGGGAACAGCACCGTCGGACATACTACTGATGCAGAAATCTTTTGAGTTGTAGATACCTCCCAACGAACCCGTCCAACAAATGCCATCTTTACCATCTTTTGCCTTTGCTGCCCTGTTTAGAACATTTAAGAATTCCACCCAGATTTCTTCCTCCCATCTAAACAACTGTCTTCTAAGGTCAACCGTCCAAATCCACTTCCCATTCTCAATCGAACCAAAATCGAAGACTTTCCCAGTTTTCTTTAGTGCTAAACTGTAGATCCTGGGGAAAGTCGATTTTAGCGAGGCTGGACCAACCCATTTATCATCCCAAAAATTCACTGATAACCCGTCTCCCACAATACATCTTATGTTTTTTGCAAAGACGCCTTTCGGATCATTGCACGATTTCAGAATGCACTTCCACACCCAAGACACCTTACCTTCAACCGAGGTCGGAGGTAGAAGAGAGCTACTGTCATAATTATACTTTGCATCCACAATCTTCCTCCAGAGACAACCGGAATCATGACTATAACGCCACCCCCATTTGTTTAATAAGGCAGTGTTCTTCAGTTTCAAATCAATGATGCCCAGTCCACCCAATTGTTTCGGCTTTGAGACTATATCCCACTTGACCCAATGTATAGGTCTCCGCTCATAAGGTCCCCAAAGAAACTGTGCTATTAACTTATTGAGGGTATCAGCAACACTGAAAGGCATTTGGAATAAACCCAAAAAATAGATAGGTAGGTTGCTGAGAACTGACCTGATAAGACATAACCTGCCCGCTATTGATAAAAGATTGCCTTTCTAGCCGGCCAACTTCCCCTTCACTTTGTCGACAATAGGATCCCATAGTTTCACACAGTTCCGAGTTGCGCCCAACGGCAAACCCATGTATGTAGAAGGTAACAGTGCAGCCTTACAACCGAGATCTCTAGCCCATTCTTCGACCTTCAGATTATCAACGGAGATGCCAAAGAGATTTGTTTTTCTGAGATTAAGACTCAAGCCTGCGGCAAGTTCGAAGACCCTAAGTAGCCTTTTAATGTTGATCACATTCTTCCTCTCCCCCTTTGCGAATAAAATCAGGTCATCCGCAAACTGCAGATGAGAAACTATGGTGTCGAAATTTCCAATACGAACCCCTTCAATAATTCCCAATTCAGTTGCTTTTCGAATCAATGAACTCAGAGCCTCGCCTACTATATTGAACAAAAGCGGTGACAGTGGGCATCCTTGGCGCAACCCTCTTTTAATGTCAAACATTTTAGACGGTTTTCCATTCACCAGGACCGAAATCTTTGCAGACAAAAGACATTCCTGCATCCAATTTCTCCAACGCAATCCAAATCCCATCTTAGATAAAATGAGATCCAAGAACGACCAATCCACCGTATCATAAGCTCGACTAAAATCAGCTTTGAAAACAATACTGGGCTGCTTTTTTCTTCGCAAATCATCAATGATCTCATTTGCGATCAGAGTACAGTCCAAAATCTGTTTGCCGGGGATAAAGGCAAACTGATTCTCCCCCACCACATCGTTAATACACTCACTGAGTCTCTTCGATAGTGCCTTGGAAACAATCTTATATAAACTATTTACCAAGGATATCGGTCGATAATCCTCCACACATTTCGGACACTCCTTCTTCGGGATTAAGGCAATGAACGAGTGATTATAGAGTTTGTCTTTGATCTTCCCCTTATAGAAGTCATTACAAAAGCTCAGAACTTTATCTTTTATAATTGGCCAAAATTTCTTATAGAACTCCAAGTTAATTTCATCTGGTCCGGGTGCCTTGTTCCCATCCGAATATCGGATAACATCCCAAATTTCATCGGCAGTGAACTGTCTTTCAAGTCTTCGAGCAGTTTCTTGGCTCAATTTTTTCAAGTTGCACTCGAAATTCTGCACAGGGATTGTACTAGAGTTGTTAAAGTTGGACTTGAAAGCCTCCTCGAAAGTGTGCAGTACCTGCTTTTCATCCGTTAAAGTGGTTTTTATTAAATATACATTTTAATATATACTAAATGAATTAAAATATTTAATAAAAATTAAAATTATTAATTAAATTAAAGAACTCGATTCAATACTATATATATGAAATTATTAAAATAAACGTGAGAAACAAAAAATATTTAATTTAATTTAAAAATATAAAAATCATAAATCTATTTTTGTTTTGAATCTTGCTTTAACTATACTTTAAATATATTTAAAATATATTCATCTTTAAAACAATTATTTGAATTGGTTCAATGATTTGTGTAATTTTAGATATTTTAAGTGACTTAGGTTCGAATTGTAATTATTTTTATTTTTTATTCCGTAGCATTTATTGAATTATAAGATATATATATATATAATTGTGCTACTCATTTCTTTAAGTGTAAGTTGGTGCACTGGCTAAACCTTTAGAACTTGTTTTTCCACGAGGTCTTGGGGTTCAATACACGCTAATGTCACTCTATCCCTTTTAATTTTTCTTTAACCAGTGGTGACATGTGTCACTATCTGGTCGGAGGAAATTAAATAATAAATTAAATTAAAAATTAGAGTAGAATCATTGAATCACGTCATAACACGTGTCATCGTCTATTTTGTTGGTTAATTTTATTTAATTAAATTAAAATTAGAACCAATTTGATATAATAAGTAAATAATAGAGACCAAATATGTAATTTTATAAATTTTCGTTAACTGCCACGTCACCCTCCTTTAGTTTTTTAATGACAGTGGTCAAAATAAGACTAATTTAAAAATTTAATAGTCTGATTAATTCTATTTATTGACGAGTTACATAATTTGGTTGACAAAATAAATATGCCCAAATAATTTAGTGGTCACTTGAGTTATTTACCCTAAAAATTTTAAAATGGCTCTTATAAAAAATAAACACACTAGAGTTAGTTGGCTATCCTATGTCCGACGGAGCAGAACAAAAGTCAAGGAGGCCTTGGTCTCAGGAATTTAGAAAATCCATAACAAGTTGTTTATTTTTTTTGTAAGTTTTAATTTAGTCCTCTTAAATTTTTAGATTCATATTAAAATTGTTTTTTAAATATTTTTAATTAAATAATCTAAAATATTAATTTGGGCCCTTTAAGTTTTTTGGTCTAATGATAATTTAGGTCTTTATAAATTTAAATATTATATATATTAGTTTTTTCTCCTCAATTTTAAGTTTAAATATTTAATGAACCGTTATATTTTTAAAGTTTAATAATTTAACTCATCTCAATATTTGATCATGACTCTGCTCTTGTCCTCATTGCAGAACCCCAAAATTAAAGCAATACATATATTGATAACTAAGAAGAGAATAAGAATCAAACCCTGAACAAGGGGTGTCAATGTCACTACTAAAATAGTAACACTATACGTTTGAGTCCCTCTGTTGCAAAAAGAAATGTTTTAGTCCCTATACGTTTGAAAAATTAACATTTTAATCCAAAACACTAAAGTTATTGATAGTTGGCTTAAATATTTTGGTATAAACAATCTTTAGGTCCCTCTCAATTTCAAACTAGAGCAAATTAATCTCTCAAACATTTTTTGTGTGAATTTTTACATGAAATTTTTAAACACTTATGAAATCAAAATACAAAATTAATTCATATTCTAACTTCAACCATTGTCTTCACTTACAATAATATTACAATTACAAGCTAAAATATAAAAAATATTTTAAATGTTTAACTAGAAAGTGCACATAGTTGTTTCTTAATTTTTTTTAGATTCAAAGTGAGAGTAAGAGTTTAATTGAAAAAGATGATACATAAATCATAAAAATATTTAACATTTCATTAAAATTTTTAAAATTATGAAAATATATTATAAAATTATATTTTTATCAAAGAATATTATAAATTTATATAATATTTTGGTTTACTTTATTTAAAAAAATTATTCGGTCATTGTTGGACATGTGCCATGTACTGTCAAAAAAGACCAACATTATCGTAGATTGTCATTGTTTATTCACTTTCAAAATGTACAATGTTAATATATTAATATAATCATAAAATTTTTAATTTATTTAATGCAATTTATTTAATATCGGTATAAATGAAAAACTATACATTTTTATAGTTAGTTACGTACACTATTAATTCATTTATTAGTAAAGCAAATAATTTATTAATTCATGTATTTAACTTCAATGAAAATAAAAAATGTACACCGTGCTGTCATTTATTAATAAATTGTCTACTTTAAAAATTATTATTATTAAAATTGTTGAGTTTTATGTGCTCGATTTCCTTCAACCGTTCTAGCTAGCCAAGCGTGGAGAAGATTGGATATTTGAGTAATTTTGTGGGAGATAAAAAATAGACAATAAACATAAAAATTTATAGTGGTTCGACCTTCTAACAAGCACCTACATCCACTACCTTAGCTCCCCACTAAGGATTTCAAGCAAATTCACTAAGAATTTCGTCACATTTTCTCGGCTTAGGAGGAATCCGTTACAACAATCAAGCTTTCTACCCAAAGCTTGATCAAGCACTCTCTCACAAGAGAAATTCTAAGCAAACTTGAAATCCATCTAATAGGTATTTGTTTGCACTATAAAGCTCTCACCCAAAACCTAAACACTTGAGCAAATTTGACAATTAAGCTCACAAGTGTTGTCTATACAAGAAAATGTACAATTAAGCTCTAAGACAATTTCTTTATCATTATGTTGTTGACAAATTGAAGTGTTAGCCTTCTCTTGATGCCTGGATGTCCCTTTTATACTCCCAATTGAGTTTGTAGCAGTTGAGGACCGTTGGGGTTGTTTTGGAGCTATTGAAGACTTTATTTCCCACCATAAATGCAGTTTTGGTGATGTCCGTTTTGGATAGGCGAGCCCGTATCGGAACAACATTCTTTAGAACTAGTCGTTGAAGCCTGATGCAGCAAGTCGTATCGAAACGCCTCTGGATCTATATCAAAATGGTTACACATCGTTTCAGAACGAGTGACAATTGAGCTGCAATTTAAATTACCGTTGGGGATTTGACCGTTAGGGAAATAGATGTATCGAAATGGTGAAGCCCGTATTGAAACGCTATGTAAAACCCTCATCCAGTTTAAAGCATGCTTCGAAACATATAGAGATGTATCGAAACGTTTTAACACTGTGAATGGTCGTTTCAAAATGCCTAGGGGTGTTTCAAAACACCTGGTGGTTTTGTAAAGTTTGACTTTAGAAAACGCATTAAAACCCCTTTTAAAAATTCTTCAAACATATTTTCAAGTTATTTGGACTTAAAAGCATTTTAAAATCTTTTCAATTTAGTCCAAAACTATTTTTCAATTATTATATCAAAACATTAATTCTTCAAAAATATATCGAGAGGGATCAATTTGCTCAATTTCAAAACTGACAAGGACTTAAAAGGTGTTTAAAATGAACTTTTAGGTATAGTACAAGGACTAAAATAAAATTTAAAGCAGAGTACAAAGACTAAAATATTTATTTCTATAGTAAAGGTACTAAAATGAACTTTTAGGTATAATAGAGGGACTTCTACTCTATTTTAACCTTTTATCAAAACAATGTTTTGATTAAAACATTAATTGTTACAAAAGGCTTAATACCTCAAACTATCTCAGTTTTCTCTTTTAAGTGCCTAAACTATACTTTTTTTTGTCAAAGTATGTGCCTAGAGGTGGCAAATGGGTCATTCGGTTCGGGTTTGATTCGGGTCCTTTTGGTTCAGGTTGTTTCGGGTCTAGTTACATTCGATTTGGGTCGATTCGCGTCTGTTTTAAACGTTTGGTTTTAGTTCGGGCCTTTGTTGATTTTGGTTCGGTTATCAGACCGGGTCGGTTATTTTTGGTTCAGTTGACTTTTGGTTCGATTAATATCGAGTTAGTTATTTTCGGGTCGGGTCATTGTCAGGTTAATAGGAGATCGACCGGTTTTAGTTGGATTTTCAGGCCGAATTGGGTTTTTACACCATATATATAACTTTATATAGCATGTATATTTGGATTTTTCGTGAGTTATGCACCAGTTCACATCTTATCTTTCTTTCTTTATTTTAATATCTTTTCTTTATTTCGGGTTGCCTTCTATTCGAGGTGCTTTCGATTCGAGTGAAATCAGTTTGGGTCTATTTTGGGGTCAACTCAAATTCTGGTCAGTTTCGGTTCGGTTTGTTTCGGGTTAGACTTAGGTCATCCTTTTTGGGTTAATTTTGGGTCTCAGTTTGGGCCTCGGGTCAAGTTTGCCAGGTCTATATGTGCCTCAGTTTGACCTTAAAAAGGAAAAAAATGATTAGGATTAGATTTAGGATTTTTCAAAAATAAATGGGCAAAAAATGATAGTTTGGGCACCTAAAAGAGTCAAAAAAAAGTTTAGGCACTTAAAAAGGAAAAACATAATAGTTTGGGCATTTAAAAGGAGCAAAAATAGTTTAGGCACTTTGTAACGACCTAGATTTTTGAGTCAACGATGAGGTGTTGGCTTGGGTTATGGAACTTTATATTGAATTGGGTAATTGGACCATTGGGCCAAGTTTAGGCTAATTTGGTTGAGTTTTGGGAATGTGGAATTGTAATAGGGCAAACACCCTTTTTGATGATGACACCATCTCACACACCTTTTTCTTCTCCCACGCCTGTCATCTTCTTCTTTATCTTTCTTCTTTTTTAAGCCTATTTTCCAACACTAAAAATCAAATTTTTACCTTTAAAGTTGCATTTCAAAATTCATGCTAAAAAGAAGAAATTAATCACCTCTTTAAGAGCTTCAAGAAAACTGTAACATTGTGGTAAAGAGGTAAGATTCTCATGGGTTTTTTTAGGGTTCAAGGCTTTAAAGATTCTCGTTTGAAATTTTGGTGTAAATTCGTAGCTAAGCCCTCCCCTTACGATTATTTCATGTCTTGTTCCGTTTTCATGTTGTGTGGCAATGAAGTTGGCTGGAAAGCTTCTTCAAGCTTAAAACAAGGAGGGAGCTTGAGGGATGTTGAGTGGAAATTTGATTTCGAGAATCTTTGCTTAAGGTTAGTACATTACTAACTCGTATATCTTCATGGATATCATAAATTTGATTGTTTTGTAGATTTTGATGTTTGGTTGTTTGAAGTGTTAAAACCCTTTTAATGGCATAATCTGAAAACAAGTTAATAATGTGTAAAAATTGTAGTAATTCACACTAATCAACTCTTATAAGATGTAGGATCAAGCTAAGTGGTTGTTGGTTTTAGTTTGGGGGCTTTGAGAATGATTTTCTGAGCCTAGAAAGCCTATTTTGGGCTTCGGTACCGGTACTCAGGGGAGCCCATACCGTTACCCTAGTGTTATGGGCTGAAGAACATTGTTCGAATGAGACGAATTAAGAGTAGGATACCAGTACGGGATGCAACTAGTACTAGTGCACCATGCAAATTCGTATCGGTACGGGTAAGCCTATACCAGTACGCCAAGGCTTAGAAAAATTCTAATAAGCTATTTTGGTATCGGTGCGTTGTGAGTACCGGTACCCAAGGGTACCGTATCTAGGGCTGTAAATGAGACGAGATAGATCGTGAGCTACTCGAGCTCGAATTGGTCAAAGCTCGACTCGATTGTACTTGACTCGAGCTCGAACTCGACTCGAATTCTTAACGAGTCGAGCCAAGCTACTTGATACCCGGCTTGAAAATATAAATTCCTAAACTTAAAACCCTAAAATATAAACCCTAAACATAAGTCTTAAACTCTAAAATCTAAATCCTAAATTCTAAACTTAACAACCTAAACCTTTAAACCCTAAACCCTAAAATTAACAAGCTTGAGTTTATACAACTTGTGTATCAAATTTTTTTTCTTGATAGGGCTTTAAATGAGACATGGTGGATGGCGAGATACTCGAGTCCAACACGGTCAAAGATCGGTCAACACTTGACTCGATTAGGCTCGAATAAAGCTCGAACTCGACTCGAGTTCTTAACAAGCCGAGTCAAACTCAGATTTCTCAAGCACGTTAAAAATTACTCGAGCTCGACTCAAAATCTCAACGAGTTGAGTCAAGTTCAGCATAACTCAAGCTCAACTTAGCTCGTTTACACCCCTAACCGTATCGGTACGTGAAGACCAGTATCGGTATCCACTAGGCATTCTGCACAAAAATATTGATTTAAGCCTCGAGGCTAAAAATTATGAGATTCGATCTAGAAAACCTATAATGATATAAAATGAGATGTAAAATTGAGAATCTGGGAATTTACCCACGTACTCGATCATAATGCGTAATAACTTAGTAAATGGCTTGTGTGGCTTAAATGTTTCTAGCAACCATAGGGTTGTATGTTGTGTGCCATGGGGGCAATTGTTTGGTGGGATCTAGTTATCCAATAAGAGAGTGGTTCAACACCATGGTAGATATGCTAAATGTACGTTCCTGACATTGTGTAGTCCCATGTCTTATTCAAAGATACTCGGGGGGATTTTGAGTATAGAGTGTATGTTTCCGGTGCTGTGTGGTCTCGATCCTCAATCCAAGTTTGTGGTTATGATTGTTATGATGTATCATATGATGCCATACTACATGTATAACATTTGCTTTGTGAGATTGATGCATCCATTGTTGATTGCTAAGTGTTTAGGCGACACATCAATAGCGTCATACATTGATATTTGTTATATCATCATTTTTAGCTACATGTTCATGTTTATGATTTTCATGAAGTGTGGTTGAGTGGAAGTGTATCCACTGAGCTTGTTAGCTCAACGTTCAAAATTATTGTTTCCGTTCGTAGGTTAGTAGGTTTGGCACGTTGCTTGGAGGAGCACCATCAGAGAAGGATTCCAACACTTCATCTCACAAGAGTATAGTACTTAGATCTTTGAGATATGTATTCGTAAGACCCTATCAGGTGTTTTGTAACTTGTATTTGGATTTAAAATGATTGAGTCGAATGCTTTTACAATGTAATTAAAAAAGAGCTCCCTTATAAACGCTTTCAAGTATTTATCTATGTTTTAAATGATTGAAAATCTAATGGATTCGAAAATTGATTGTGGCTTTGGCTAAATTAGGTCAAAATTTTATGGTTGCGGGTTGAGCTTAAGACTTAAATGTAACATTCAGGTTTAGGGTGTTACACACTTAAAAATGAAAAACATAATAGTGTGGGCACTTAAAAGGAGCAAAAAAATAATGCACCTAAAGGGAAAAACATGATAGTTTAGGCACTTATTTTGACATTAAGCCTTATAAAAAATTATTAGAGTGTGGTATAATTGCACTTATGTAAGTGAATTCAACAACTAGATAGTGTGTAAATGAGCCGAGTTGAGTCATAGTAGTATTGAGCTTGACTAGGCTGGTTAAGAACTCAAGTCGAATTTAAACTCGAATCGAGTTCAATCACACCAAAAATTGACTAAATTTAACTGAATCAAACTCAAATAACTCGCGATTTGTCTCGTCTATTTATATCACTATTTTTAGAGGTAAATCATGTAAATGTAATAGCGCAATTTAAGGGAACAGCAAGCCGGAGTTAAGAGTCTAAGAGACTTTTATTTTCTCTTTCATCCTACATATCCATCGGTTCTCGCAAAGTACACGTGCTTGCTTCACTTCATCGGCGGCAAACTTCATGTGGTATTTTACTCTTTAAACTAGTTTTCTTTTTTTCTTTCTTATCGTCTTCATCGGCGGCAAATTTCAGTTGATTTTACGGATTCGTTGAAAAATATTTGATTTTGGAAAACCACGTTTAAGGAAATGGCTATTGAATCTTGATGTGCTTTTATGTGTAAAAATTAGAATTACTCTTCCACAAAATTTGACCTTGGAGAATGTGCAGTGTGCACCGTTGTGCTCGTAAGAGTTCATAGAATTTGCGATCATATCTGGATTTTTGCCTTCCCGATTTGCATTTTATGTTTGGCTATCTTTTTGTTGGCTGTGCTGAACCTATTGCTATAATCTCGGTTTAATTCGACTACTCGGGAAAGGACATCTGAAACTGTAACAAGGAGTGCTCAAACTGTGATGGTTCAGCATATTTAAATCACGGCTATTCTGGCAGGTGAATTGAAGGAAATCACAGACTATTTTGGTACAAATTCTTTGATTGGAGAAGGCTAGTGTGGTAGACTAATCCGGATCGGGTTTTTGTAGAATCCGAATATGGGGCGATCCTCTCAACCCAGTTTTCTCCATTCACAATGTCATCTTATTTAAGGGATCTAGGGCCTCATCCCGCTAGATCAACTGATAATCGGTGTTGTTGAACATCTTATAACATGATATTTTATTTAGAAATCAATTGTAAAATTGCTCAATGAAGCCTAAAGTAGACTAGTGTAGTCTTCATTTGATTACTTGAGATGTTTCTTGCAAAAGCATAAATTTAATATGCTGCCATGACGGGGCAATTAAAGTCTTGTGAGATGAATACTTTTCTGCTACATATTTTTGTATATTCAGCTTCCTTGTTTCCTTATTGAACTTTTCAGACATGACTGATTAATGAGACGATTTTCGGAGCATCGTGATCAAAGCTTTTCGGCTCCTTTTTCTTGCATAAATGGTTATGCACCTCCGACTGCTTGGATTACAAGAAATCACCAACGATTAACAAAAGAGGAAAATATGCCCAAGAATGATCAGGCTGGTGAAGAAACGAATAATGTGGGATATGGCCGGACCCATATGCTTTGTTTGAACATTAGATAAAAGAATACAATATTATATTTTAATCTGCTGGTTAGCTAAATCATGAACCTTTTTTATATTAATATTTTGTAGGATTATTGCTTATTAGCAGTTGGGAAGCTATTAAATTATTATTTTAATTTACTATTTGTTATTCTTTATCATGGGAAATAAGACTAAATTAACTTCCCAACACTGGGAAGCTTTGGACTTTGTTGAATGGTTGCCAACAGATGCTATCAATTCATGCATGAGTTTGCTAAAGATTATTACACTAATGTAATTTAATTTTTGGCTCAAGAGTGTAAGAAGTTTATGAGCTTTTGAAAGAAAAAAAAATAATTAAGTTTTTGAATATTTTAGTATACAATAAGTATTTGAACTAATAAATTGAATCAATTAAGTCTTTTGACTAACATTGACTGTTGAATTTAACGAGTTTTTTTAGACTAGTTGGTGCAGCGCGTTTTGTTGAATAAAAATATTTTGTCCCTTTTGGATGCGTAAAAAAATAAGTTTAGGATTAGAATTTAGAGTTAGTGTATGATTTAGGATTAGAATTTAGAGTTATAGTGTATGGTTTAGGATTAGAATTTAGAGTTACAGTGTATGGTTTAGGATTTAGAAGCAAAAGTCAGGGATTAAGGTTTAGTATTTTAGTGTTGGAGCATGAATAAGGGCATAAAAATTTTATTCTGTTATGTCACAGTATTATCAAGAATTAATATCTAAAGAAAATATTATCAAGAATTAATGTGCAAAATCAATCAAATGACTTAATTGATATGATTTAGGGTAAACTACACAGATGACCACTTAATTGATTTCATTTAACTATTTAAATAGTTAAGTGATATATTTACTAAAATTAAAAGTATAGTAGTCAAATTAACACCAACCCTATAGTTAAGTGGTCATATGTATAATTTACCTTTTAATTTATTAGTTTTATAAATAAAAAAATCAAGAGCTAAATTGATACTTATAATTTCCCCCTCAAATCTTAAACACGAGAACTCATGGATTTCAGAAAGTATCAATGAACTAATCGATAAATAATTTTTAATTCATTAAAATGTGATCACATTAATTATTGAATATTGCATTTAATATCAGATTATTGCCATAAATAATTACTCAAGAAATTATATCGAGGGATCTTGGACACTCATTAATGAAAGTTTAATTATAAATATTATCTTAATTTATTTATCAGATACTATAAATTCATACTGTTATAATTTTAAATTGGAACTTAAAACGAAAATACTAATAATTAACTTTAAAATAAAAATACTAATAATTAATTAGTTTAGTGATTTAAGACATCAAACCTCTTAAAAAAAATTAGCCGGCTTTTTACCCTAATTTTCCCCCTCTACCCCTCAGCGGTTAGCGCAAATTCTTGATTTCTTTGATTCTTTGGCAGGTAGTCGGTAATTAATTTTAATATTGGTTGTCGATTACCGGGTTCATTATTTTTTTGTTTTTTTCTCTATATTTTTAATAAGAATTTTTGTCTTTGTGGTACGTGTTCCCTCAACCCTTCTGGCACGTTTTGGTTTTTGTTTTTTTGTTTGTCTCATATGTCAATTTGACATTCTAGCATACCTTAGCGGTCTTTTGCTGCTCCTACAGAAATCTTCATGACGTTAATTTATGATTATGATTCTGTCGGTGGTCACAGAAAGATAGATCTCGCTCGATTGATGATTATTTGCCGATGTAATCAGATAGCAGAACAATATAATCCTATTATTTTTCATTCTAAATGCATTGTATTTATAATATCTTTTATTATTTTTTAATAAAATTCAATAGTCATTCGTAAAAAAACATTAAATATCTTAAATAGAATAAATATTTAAAATTTTAATATTATAAATAGAAAAATTGAATTAAGAGTTACGATCAGTCGAGAATTATGGCGGAAAGAGGGTGAAAATTGTGCACAAGAAGAAGAGATACAAAATGTCAGTCTTGCTTAGTCCAGTTTGACCAATTGCCTTGTCCCTCGCACCACGTAAATGGGGGTGCTTTCCATCTCAACTACTAAGACTTAACTCAGTGCCGCGTTAAATCAGAAAAACAAAAAGACATTGTAATTGCCGCGTCGACTGAGTTGACTGGTGCATGTATTCCGATTTCCAAGTCTCCCTCCCCAAGCCGAGCGTAATCCTGTTGAAGATAATTAGTTAATTAGTACTTAAGAATTTGTTATTAGTTTGTTAAATTTGTTAGTGTATTGAGTCATGTTTGTTTGGGCTATAAATATCCAACATTTATGTAATTCAATGAAAGTAATCCATTTTCAATAAAATCAGTTTTATATTTCTTTCCTCTGTATTTTATTAAATTCCTAACACCGTTGTTCATCATCCTCAGTCACCATCTCCGGCCACCATGCCGCCTTTCTCACATGGTATCATTCGCCGTCGATCTTGAGGCCGTTGTGATTCCGCTGCCGATCTAACTCAGTTTTCATTGTCACGTCTTTCTTTGATGTTCTTCGTCGCTATTGTTCCTGCCATTCTGATATACAGTTTGATGATTCACCGTCGTTTCGTCATCAATCGTAACTCAAATCGCGGTTACTTTCTTTGCTGGTTCGTCTCCAGATCCGCCTCCATCATCTTCAGAATAGCAATCCAATTTTCGTTTGCATGGACAAGTCTGGTTCAAATCTCAGATTTGAAACTGGTGGAAGATCTGATTTCTTTCGTTTATAGTCAGTCGTGTTTCGATTTTTTACTCATTGCACATGAATCTATCTGGATTCTGATATGAATTTGCGCTCAGATCTGATACTTCTTACTTGGTGATTTGCATTGGATCCTTCAATGCATTGGATTGGTGAGCCAATTTTTCAACTCGCTGATTTGGTATGGATCCTGCTTTACCTAATCTTCTAGATGTAGTTGATTTAGCGATCCCAATTCTGGAAACTGGTTACTTAATTTGGTCAGTGTTGAGTATATTTGGTGCTTGGTCGTATGAATACATTAGGATTGGGTGTTGCCTGGTTGAGACATGGATGCTATGCTAAATCAGTTCTGGTGACTTGTTTTGGTTGATTCCACATTTCTTTTCTTGTGTGTTTCACCGGAAATGGTGTTGGTTTGGTACTTTGCCAATTGATAGTCAAGTGAGGTGTTAGATTGTACCTCTTCAGATATGAATTTGGTGAGATCTGATTCTGATTTTCTTTTATTCAATCTGGTTGCTCAATTCTAGTTCTACAAATGAATTTGGTCACTGTTATTTTCTTGTTCATGTTTGAATATGGAGGTTCTTGATTTCTCTTGGTTGACTAGTGGTTGTGAGTTACTTGCTCTGGCTCTGATTTGTGGTATATCTGCTGTTTTGGACCTATAAATGCTAATTGGTTCAATTATTTGGCAACTAGTAAGAACTATTGGTATTGTTATCGTTGTGGATACCTAATCATGCTGGAGTATTGCTGATATGCACATAGGAGTCCATATTGTTTGTTGTAGGTTTTGGAGAAGATATTCTGTTGAGTTGCAGCAAATAAAGGTTATACAATTTAGTTTGAGTTTTCCTTGGTTCTTGGTAATTACTAGATAATCACATGCCTCGCCCAATGGTTCGTCTTACACTTCAGTTTTTTTTCCTCCTCGACATGGCACCATTTGAGCTGGTTCGATAGTGTTGATCTGGTTGAATGTCAAGCTGCTTTGATTATTCTTCATAATTTTTTGATTGGATTTCTGAAGTTGAGGTATTAGCATCCGAATTTAAAGTTGGCATGGTGTTTGAGCTCTGGTTTTGGTTTGATGTGTTTGGAAACTTCTAGCAACTATCCACCTGTCTAGTTTAGCCGGGTTAGTGAAAATATTGGTTGTATACCAGTACACTGTTCTTTATGAACAATAATCCAAGTACACTGTTGAAGCAACAAGATGTACATTGGCAGATCAGACGTACAAGGAACGAAACATACATCGATACTGATCAAGTAGAAGTAGTGAAAAAAAGGACGAAGAAAACCTCTTTCCGGTACAATGCCAAGAGAGCATATGTACATAACTGGTCAGTTGTTCAAGGAGAGGGAAATGTAACAATACTGAACAAGGAAAAGAGAGGAAATTTGAGTACACTGTCAAATAGCAGATGTACAAATTAGTTGATCAAATGTTTAAGGAAATGAAGATGCAAGGTCACTGATCCATTTTTAGAAGCCGTGAATACACAATCAAATAAGAAAATGAGAAAGAAGTAAGAAGAAGAAAGCAAGGAAAAAATGCTTGTTGTTCGTGGTACCAAGCTACCAGCTCACTATGCACTCAAGAACCAACTCCAACTTCGGCTCACTGTTTTTCATTTACTTGGAAATCAACTTTAAAAAAAATCAAAAAGAATTGAAGAAGTAGGGTGAATGTTGAAGATAATTAGTTAATTAGTACTTAAGAATTTGTTATTAGTTTGTTGAATTTGTTAGTGTATTGAGTCATGTTTGTTTGGGCTATAAATACCCAACATTTATGTAATTCAATGAAGGGTAAAATACAAAAATAATGACTCAACTTTTGCCTCTCTCCTATTTTACTCACTCATCTTTAAATTGAGTCGATTTAATGACTCAACTTTTAACATTGGGTTTTTATCATCACCCAACCGTTAAATTATGGATGCCGTTAATGACGTGGCATTTTTTATTGATTTGGCTGCCACATAAACACACACATGTTAAAAAACAGAATAAATACAAAAAAAGGCTGCAAAGAAAAGAAAAGGAAGAGCTGCTCCCTATTCCCTCTCTTTCTTTTCTCTTTTTTCTTTAGTTTCTCTTTTGCTTTACCAACTTAGCTCTCTCCTCTATGGCAATATCAATCTCAAAGCTAGTATTCTTCTTCCTCTCATTGTTGATAAACGCTCAACAATATAATTTTGTAACCGTAGAGTCAGTGTAGCTAGAGCCATAAACCAATACGAATCACGCTAATCAAGCTGAAAACAATTTCCTTACTTTTTACCTACTAGTGTTAGCTTCTCGTTGTATTAACCAACAGCATTGTGCCTCGCTGGATGGAGAAACCAACCACAGTGCATTCCTGGGATGACTCGTGCGGTACCGAAAGTGGGGCAACGGAGCACATTCTAAATGTTTCCTTTATGATGCCATGGAAGTATGGGAGTTTGCCAATATCTGATTCGTCCATCACCCTGTTCTGTCCTATCTCTTTGTCTATTTCTTCCCGAGCTTTGGAAAGGGTTTTTGGATTGTTTAGCAAAAGTGACAGCGCCCACTCCATGGTCCCAGCTGATGTATCAGTTCCGGCCGATAACAATATCTATACACAAAAGATAAGTAGAGCATAGATTACAGTAGAGATGAACATGGATTTTTACAAGCGAGAATAGCTTACTTGCATCATGCCTCTGATGATATCATCTATGTAATATTCAGGATCCGTTTCTTGCAAAGATAATAGAATATCGACCATCGTTTTGTTGCTCTGTTCAGAAAATGAATCACTTGCTGATTTTCGGCGTTCATCAATCAGGTTTTGCATGAATTCGTTCCTCTTCCTTCCTAATTTTGTCAGCTTCTTTTCAATTTTATTCAATCCAACCCACTTCAAAACAGGCACAAAATCTCCAATATTTGTGGCTCCACTCACCTCAAAGGTCTCTGTCACAATCTATTTGAACTTTTTTTCCTCCATTTCTTTCGCTCCTTCATCATAATATCTCTTCCCAGCTATCATCCTCATCATAACATTGAGAGTTAACTCAAAAAACATTGATTTCATGTCCACAACCCGAAACTCACCACCCTTTGATCCCCTACAAAGCCTGAGAATCAAGGACCAGACTTCATCCATTTGTATCGCAACATACTTTTGAACACGATTGGATGACAAGAGTTCGACAGTGGCCACACGCCTCAAGTTTCTCCAGTTGTCTCCGTACGGGGCCCAGGGAAAAGTAGTATAATCGTAACCAAGGTGTTTCCCAGCGAGCAGGCGGGGGCGGTTCGCGAACACGATATCGTTTTTGGTGAAACATTCTTCTGCAGCTGATGGAGAAGACACGACAAGGACAGGGCGAGATCCGAACTGAAAGAAGAGAATATAACCGTGTTGCTTCGAAAACTTAGCAAGGGTGCGATGGAGTGGGTTTCTAAGGAGGTGGAGATGGCCTATGATGGGAAGGGAAAGAGCAGGGCTTGGCGGGAGTCATTTGTAACGGAGCAACTTTCTGGTAATAAAGTAGAGGATGACAAAGAAGACAACGTAGTAGAACATCGAGTCTTTTCTTTGCAGCCTTTTTTTTGTATTTATTCTGTTTTTTAACACGTGTATGTTTACGTGGCGGCCAAATTAATAAAAAATGCCACGTCATTAACGGCATCCATAATATAACGGTTGGGTGATGATAAAAATCCAATGTTATAAGTTGAGTCATTAAATCGACTCAATTTAAAGATGAGTGAGTAAAATAGGAGAGAGGCAAAAGTTGAGTCATTATTTTTGTATTTTACCCTTCAATGAAAGTAATCCATTTTCAATAAAATCAGTTTTATATTTCTTTCCTCTGTATTTTATTAAATTTCTAACACCGTTGTTCATCATCCTCAGTCACCATCTCCGGCCACCATGCCGCCTTTCTCACAAATCCAAACTTCTTTTTCTATATTAGAATATTAGATCCTTCGCTTCTCCAAAGCAAAGTAGAGATTCATCATTTAAGTCTTCAACACTCATTCTAGAAAATAATTATATAAGAAAGAGAGAAATTTAGAGCAAACCGATTCAAGGGGAAGTGAAAACCAGACAATCAAAGCCAAATTCTTCTTAGATGCTATCTTGCGCCTAACTACTTTTAGCCGTTCTATCGTGCGCCACTCATGGGGGGAGATGTAACCGGAGCTATCACCACACCCGCCGTTGCCTCCGCTGCGGCAGCGCCTCGCTACGGTGGCTGCGCGGCTGAATCTCAGTACGTTTCGGCGAAGACGTCGGTTTGGTGGGACATAGAGAACTGCCAGGTCCCTAAACACTGCGATCCGCATGCGATCGCGCAGAACATTAGTTCGGCGCTGGTTAAGATGAACTACTGCGGGCCCGTTTCCATCTCCGCCTACGGCGACACCAATCGGATTCCTTCTTCTGTACAACAAGCGCTTTCGAGCACCGGCATCGCTCTCAATCATGTACCTGCTGGTAACTTAATAGCGACTCTTCATTTCTCGTATATCTTAAATTCTTAATTATAACAGTATATCAAGCTTGATTCGTTATATTTTTTTTGTTGCGTTAATGCTGCAATGATTTAGAAACTTAGTTTTTCGTACTGATCTTTAAAAGATTTGATTACTGTGCTCAGATCAAGAGTTTTATTTTAATTTCTGTCATGAAGTTAAATTTGAGATTAAGATGTTAGAGAAAGAATAAGGTGTTGATGAATTAAGGTTTATATATGAGCAGGTGTGAAAGATGCGAGCGATAAAAAGATTCTAGTTGATATGCTGTTTTGGGCAGTTGATAATCCTGCTCCTGCCAATTATCTGTTGATCTCTGGCGATAGGGATTTTTCTAACGCTCTTCATCAGTTACGTATGAGGAGATATAATATTCTTTTGGCGCAGCCTATGAAGGCATCCGCACCCCTCGTTGCTGCGGCCAAGAGTGTATGGCTTTGGATGAGTCTTTCGGCCGGCGGTCCTCCTCTTTCGAGTGGTGAATCAACTAAACTTGCTAACGGTCACACTAGTTTTAACCCTGAAATGTTGTATAACCCGATTCCTCAAACGGTTCAGTGTAGTCAACCAATGGTCTTTAGTTCACAAAATGGCACATTGGGGAATCAAAATGGTCCTAATTCTGGGAGGAATGGTGATAGCAAATATAAAGGAAAATATATCAGGAAAACCCCAAATCAGCCGAGCATATCTAGAGCCTCTAGCGTGCCAACAACTACCGTTCAAGAAAATATGAACAATGGATACCCATACAAGTCAGAATATTCACCTGTTGTCCCTGCTAGCAAGTCTACTCCAAACCTCTTTCCTAGCAATCATGACCTTTCAGGTAGTAACAATGCTAATTTCATGGGCATCCTTCAAAATCCTCCTCATTCATTTAGGTCGAATAACTTTCCTCTGCAACCAGCTTCTGCACAAAATCATGGTTTCCGCCCAATGCCTCCTAGAGCGGAGGGGCCTAGATATTTGGCCCCACCAAATATGCCTGATATTGGCAAGTTATATATCTCTCAACCCTCCACCCATGCTCAAAATCCTTCTAATTTTCCCCATCAAATTGAAGAAGAGTTTAAAACAAGCTCTATCGAGCCATTGCCTAATCAAGGTGTCCTAAATGTGCTGCAAAAGAGTGATGTGTTGCACAGTGGTCAAGCAAGTCAGCATGTTAGTAATAGGCGTCGACTCAGTCCTGAATTTCCACCTCCCTCATCCTCACCCATTTCTAGTTCATCTAGCAATGGCAGCTGGGGAGGTCAAGGATGCTCACCACCATCTGAATATGTGCAAGGTCTTATCGGTGTTATCTTACTTGCATTAAACACACTGAAAAATGAAAAAATTATGCCTACTGAAGCTAACATTAATGATTGCATTCGATATGGAGATCCAAAACACCGAAATACTGATGTAAAGAAGGCTTTGGATAGTGCAATTGAGCAACATATGGTATTGAAACAAAGTTTAGGTGCAGTGCAGTTGTATGTTGGTAGAAATGAGAAACTATGGAAGTGTGTCAACCCCATTGGTGGGAATCCTAATCAGTACTCAAAGACAACTTGGGATGGAATACAAAAGTTTTTATCATCCCCTGCCGGACGATCAGCAATGATGTCTTCTCAATGCAGGTAATTAATTATATGCTTTGATGATCTCCTCTCTGTCTCTAATGTTTTCCCTTATTTAGTTGGTCCTAGGTTTTATAGGGGATTCCCCCAGCCTGATTTTGTTACCAATTTGCAGATACGAAGCAGCTCTCGGTTTAAAAAAGGCATGCTTAGAAGAATTTGCTCTAGGTGATGCTCTCCAGATCTTGAATATGATAGTTGCCATGAAGAAATGGATTATAAATCATCACTCAGGATGGCAACCAATTACAGTCACTCTTCCAGAGACTATTACAGAAACTGAAACTGCTGCTTGATATGACCAGCAGTGGTTTTGGTGGTAAAAGTAGTCATAAGGCGGTGAAAGATGCTAAACACATTTTGCAAAAAATAATACAAATAATCAGCCATCAAGGATTTGGTATATATTTACAAGCTATCCTGATATGTTTGGTTGTTGCTGGTATTGCTCAAGTAGTTATATGCTAAAGGCTTTCTTCTCTCCGGCGCAGTTCCTTTGGAGTTTTACTGCTAAAGGAAGTGGTAAATGGTAATCCTTTTCTTAGGCAGATATTGCTTTATAGAGTTTGGATGTAGTTTCAGCCTGTATATATACCGACTGCGGTATCTCCACCCATAGCGTCCGACACTTACAGAACCTTTCGAAGATGTTGCGAGTGTTCTGGCTCCTGTTGGACAGATTCTTGTTCAGTTGCTGCTGCTGCTGCTTAATGGGGATTAGCAGTGTTTTATATGACGAGAAGTGGCAAAGATTGATGCAACAAAAGACCTCAGCAAAGCTTTCAAAGAGGAGCTTTATTTATTTGGCGATTGCACAAGTAAAAGTTTATGGACCAAACTCATATGGCCATTACCACTGTCTAAAACTTGAGTGAATTGTATTAGCTTGAGCCTTGGAAGTGGTTGTTCTTGTATCCTTGATTCAATTTAAGTAAATAATGTTTTACATTTACTTAAGTTGGCTAGTAGCAATTTGTCTTCGGTGATCCGCAGTTCCATTTTTATTCATTTCGATTTTATCCAAAACTTTATTATTTAAAATTTTAATAATTGAATCTAACTTTAAAAAAAAAAAACATCACAAAAAAACAAACATCACAAACTCTAACCGTTCAACCCTAATTTTTTATTTCTAATTATCTTACACCGCCTGTAATTTTTTTTTAATTTTTCGGCATTAGCCGGCGATTGACAATCACCTGGCTATTGTTTGCCGATCATCGGTGCTTATTATTTTTCTTGTTTTTTTTTGTTTTTTAATAAGAATCTTTGTCTTTATGACACGCGTTTTCTCTGACCTTGTGACACGTTTTCTTCTGTTCTTGTGACTTTTTTTTTGTTTTTGTAATTTTATTTCATCTGCCCTTGTGGCATGATTCAGCATACCCAACGATCGATCGTTGCCCGTATAGAGTTTTTAATCGGCGCTAGTTTCTAATTATGATTTTGTCGGTGGTCACGCAAAAGTAGATCCCTACTCGGTTGATGGTTGTTTATCGATGTAACCAGTCCTGGGTAGCGGAACATTCTGTCTGATAGTTTGAATCACTCACCACTCTTTTTTTGTCAGTTACGAGTCTCGATTGGAAAGAGACAAGAAGATTAATGAAACTTCTGAATTTTGACGGTATGCTTATCTCCATAGAAATTTATTCAATTTTCTTTATTTTTGAGTTGTAAAAAATTTGAGTAAATTAGTCTCATGTTAAATATTAACATATTTATCTATGTGGATGTTTATCATGATTAGAACTTTATCAAAGGAGTTTGATTTATTTATTATTAGGAATATTATCTCTATGAATTAGAGTTTAATGTATTATGTACTTCTTATGCCTATAAATAGATGATTCATTGAAGGCATTGTATACAATTTTATATTTTGAGAATAATACAAATCTCCCTCTTCCTCTCATCTTCTTGTTCTTCTTTATTTTATTCACAGTATCTCATTATTTTTTTCATAAATACGTTGTAATTATAACATTTTCATGATTATAATAAAATTTTAGTGGTCATATTAAAATATATATGGACGATTTTTTATATAAAATATCTAACTAAAGATTTTTAAAATGGCAAGTACATAGGAAAACAACCATTTGTATGCACAAAATTAATAGAAATACAAAATTTGACAACTTGTACGTATCAAATTAACAAATCCCAGCAACTTGTATAGATTTAAAGAATATAGTAATTAACAAAATTACAGGCTAAATTTTTCTTCCACTTAGAGAGCATTTGGTTTGTGGAAAAGATTATTACTTGGGAAAATAATCTTTTTCTGAATCAGATATCCACTTTTAATTGGGAGCATTTCCTCCAAGAGATAATATTGTATTTCTAATAATAGCTTTTTTTTTCATTAAATGGTGGGAATGTGATTCCCTTAATTTTCTTAGGTATTTGTCAATTCCCAACATTTTTAATTTTTAAAAAATTAATTTTTCAACCTTAAAACTTTATAATCAATTAGTTTAATAATATTATAAAGGCTTAAATAAAAAATAGGTGCTCAAAATATAACCCATTTTAAATTTAGGTGCTCAAATTGATCCTATTTAATAATTAACTTTCAAATTGCTCCTATTTTTCACTCTGGATTGTTTTTAATATTATTGTAACATGGCATGTCATTTTTTATTATTGTTAAATTAAAAATAATTTTAAAATAAAATAATAATAATAATTATTATTATTAAATTTAAAATATTTTTAAAAAATATTACTTCTTAAAATAATTTAGGTGTTTAAACTATTTTTTTTAAAAAAATAGGTGTCTAAATTTACCATAGTTACAATTTTAGGTGTCCGGCTATTAAATGAGTGTTAGAAAAATTGTCAACCAATCAGTACTTGACACATGATATTAATTTTATTAATTTTTAATGGAAAATACTTAGAACTTTCTAATTATTATAAAATCTTAAAATTTGACAAGCTTCACAAAACGGTCTCTAAATCCTTAAAAATTCTCAAACTTTCGTCGCCGATTGCCGCCGCCAGTTGTCGTCGCTGACCGCACCCACTTGTTCGTCGGACCAAGGCGATCATTTTCCCAACACAACGTCGTTAGAAATGCCCAACGACGTGCAACCAAACGTCAAGCACGAAATTGACGTTCGCATTTGACGTTCGGTTGCACACCGTTGGGCGTTTCTGACGACGTCGTATTAGGGAAAATTGTTGCCTTGGCCCGACGACCAAGTGGGTGCAGTCAGCGACGACAACTGGCGGCAGAAACGACGGTAGTCAACGATGAAAGTTTGAGAATTTTTAAGGATTTAAGGATTGTTTTTTGAAGTTTATAAAATTTTGAGATTTTATAATAATTTGAAAATTCTTAGTATTTTCCTTTAAAAAATTTTAAAAAATAAAATTAATGTCACATGTCAAGCACCAATTGGTTGACAATTTTTTAACACACATTTAACAATAGGCACCTAAAATTGTACCTATAAAAACTTTGGGCACCAATTTTTACAAAAAGAAAAAATACTTTAGACACCTAAATTATTTTAAAAACTAATATTTTTAAAACGTTTTAAATTTAATAATAATAAAAATAATTTTGTTTTAAAAATTATTTTTAATTTAAAAATAATAATAATGGCATGTTATAATAATAAAATAATTCATAGTGAAAAAATAGGAACAATTTGAAAGTTTAGTTATTATATATGAGTAATTTGGGCACCTAAGTTTAAAAAGAGTATCTTTTAGGCACTTATTTTTCATCTAAGAATTTATAATATTATTGTACTAATTGATTGTAAAGTTTTATGGTTGAAAAAATGAATTTTTAAAAATTTAAGGGTGAAATTATAAAGAAACATTTTTACTAGTGACTATAATGTTTATTTTTTTTTAAATTTGAGAGCAAAAATGTACATGAGATAAATTTTAATGGTCATTGCAGTAATTTACCCTTATTTTTCGTTGCCATGTCAGCAATCCGTCAGTGTTTAACGGCAACAAACGGCTGGGTGACCAAAAGTTTATGCCCCGAAAACATAAGTGACTTTACTGGTCGTTTTTCAAAATCGGTGACCAACTCTGTACTGGGGGAAAACATAAGTAACTATTCCAGTAGTTAACCCTAAATTTTATTCACATGGATCCTTTATTTAATTTAATTATATTGATTAAATATGCGTGATGTAAATTAATAAGTTAATAGGTAATATTTTTACACAATATTCTTTTATTTATAAGATGTTTATCATCTTATAAAATATTTTAGTAGGTTAAACTTATGATATAAATTCTTATCAGTATTACACAACTTATTTACTTTAATTTATTTGACAATCTGTCACAGTTAATAAAAAATTAAAAAATTGAGACGTATTAAAAATTAAGCATTTAAAAAATTCACAGTAAAGAAAGTATGTAAATATAAATTATATTTTTATTAAAAAATAGTCAATATGATAATTATATTAATAATATGGTAAATATATATTTTTTGAGCATATATTTTTAATATAATATTATTTTTTTGATATAAACCGTGTGATGCATTTATTAATAAAAGAATAAAGGTAACTCCCGAAGTAAAGACTCCTCGGGAGAAAACATAAAGATGGTTTCAGCTTTTGAAAAAGGCAACAAAAACCTAAAGGTAAACAAAAAGAAATCGGCAGGGAGCATCACCACGGCGCAGCATCTCCATCTCTGATATGGTGTGGCTATCAGGTACAAAGAGAATGCTGAAAAACAACGGGGGAAAACGATGAAGAAAGAAACCCCCAAAACCATATGTCGCAAAAACTTCAAACACTAGCCGCCGTTGGAGATTTTTAATATAATATTTAACGTTTAACATGTAAAAAGAAAATATAATATATGGTTAATTTAGTAAATTTCACTTTCAGATAATCTTATTTACCTCCAGCGAAACACAATAATTTTACATTCCTACCAAATAAACCAAACAAGGTAATGTAACATTCCCAGTATTATGCAAAGTAATGTTACATTCCAGAAATCTTATTCCTAAGGAGGCGTTTGGTTCAAGGAAAAGATTATTACTAAGGGGGCGTTTGGTTCAGGGAAAAGATTATTACTAAGGGGGCGTTTGGTTCACGAAAAAGATTATTACCTCTTATTCCCATGTTTGGTTTGTCCTCATTCCCACCAACCCGAAAAAGATTATTACCAACAGTAGCACTTTTTTGTCAACATTTCAGGAATGTGATTCTCACCCTTCCCTTAGGTAGTTGTCAATTCCCGTCACTTTAAACAAAATTACCTTTAAAGTAATAGTTTTTTTTTAATTTGGATCATTTGTAGCATATGTAAATGATGTAAATTTATTAAATAATTTTGTTTCATATTAGTTTGATATTTAAATGCTTTTACACATATTTAAAAGTAGTTAATATTTAAATAAAAAAATTTATGGCTATGAAAATTTTTGATAAAATGTCTAAATACTCGGTAAATTTTTTTATAAAATTTTATTAATAAAATAAAATAGACACATAGCATATTACAAAGAGAAACTTTGTGTTTATTGGTTTTATGTTCTAATTTCGTAGAAATCCTCGTAACTTAGTGTTTCATGATACGATCATCATCTCTTATTTATCATTTTTCCTTGACTTTATGTGATTTATTATTATTTTATTATTTCAATCGTACTTTAATATTTGGAGAGTATATTTATTTAAAACTATTTTATATAATTAGTTTAAGATTTAAATGTCGTTACCCATTAAATATTTATTTATTTGAATTTAATTTTAAGAATTTTAATATTAATAAAAATATATATTTCATATTGTTTATAATAATTATATTAGTAGTATGCTAAGTATAAGTGTATGAATCTTTAAGCAAATGTTTTTAAACTAATATTGAAAGTTTAACTTGTTAAAAAAAATATATCACAAGGACAATATAGTAAAATTTACTTCCATGTAATCTTATATTCCCTCAACCAAACAATGTAATCTTACATTCCTACCAAATAAACCAAACAAAGTATTTTAATAATCCCAGTAATATCTCAAGTAATGTTACATTCCAGGAATACTATTCCCAAAGGTAATCCTATATTCCGTGAACCAAACGCACCCTAAAGGTAATAATCTTTTCCGGAATAACATTCCCATGTTTGGTTTAAGAGCATTCCCTCTATGGGGTAATAATCTTTTCCCAATAGTGCCACTTTTCCCCTTAAATGGTGGGAATGGCATTCCCACCAATTTCTTAGGTATTTGTTAATTCCTACCCATATGGATTATATTGTCCTTAAGTTAATGAACTTTGTTCATATAGATACTTTATTTGATCTTTTAATTAGATGACGATCCCATTTTAATAAATTGTGCAGCCCCTAAATCTTTGAACTGCGGCTAATATCTTCAATCCATTCGTCAACATCCCATGCATCCCGATAATTTTCACCACAATATAATACCCGTTTAACGATGGTGTTAAACGATATTTCCTCCCACCTTGTTGGGAGCCTTGTGTCCGACTGAGCAGCAAGCCAGCTTACATATTCAACCTGCCCCATGAAAATCAACACAATCAAAACAAGCAAACGGAGACAGAAACAGAGACTTGGCCTGTAACCTCGCCGTTCTGAAGGCAGTGAGTATAATGCTTGGACCGTCCGTTCTTCTCCATCTCACCGTATAGTTTTTCAACAGAACATGCCATTGCTTCTTTGGATGGCAGCTCCGCCTTGCCCGACAAAACTTTTGCCACCCATTTCGCTTGTAATTCCATCACTCTAAAGACTATTGCCTGATTGTTTGAACATCTATTTCCAATGTCAAAAAGTAATTCTAAAATATACTAATCAATCTATTCAAAGCTTTGGCTACGAGTCTTTTGACAGGCTAAGCACTCAATTTACGATACAAGACGAAAACCAGCGATACTAGACCAACATTTGAGCAAGTGGAAGACAAAAGTTTACCCTGTAATTTAGTCCCACGAAAGAAAGCCAAGGGGCTAAGTTCGGTGGAAATACATGTTTATAGAGAGGTCCGACGTGATCGCCGTCCACAGTAACTACCCCGTTTGATTTGAGAAATGGGTAATGGTATTTGTACCTGAAACAGATTTTTTCCTTCCTCAAGTATTGAAAAGCGTATTCGAATCTAAAACGACGAAATATTTTAGAAAATACCCGGTGCAATGAATAATCACATCTGCATCAACAACTGATCCATCTTGGAATTCCACTTTACCATCTTTATGTGCACATCTAATCTGCAGAAAAGAAAGTTGGTCTATCAGGAAAAAGATGAGCAGCTCAAAGGTTAACATTTAACCAACTTAATTGAAGGAATAAGAAACCATTGAATGCTGGCAAAGGTTATCATAGTTTTGCAGCTTTATTAACCGAAAACCAGGAGATCTAATAGCCTGATGAACTTGTTTTGCAAGGGGGGAAATCTCTCTCACAATGTCAAAGGCACTCGGACCGTTCCCGATGAGTACCACTATCTGTCACCCACAACACAGAATCATTGCAGCAATTGTGTCGTCAAGATTAAGATGTATGGATTGATGATGATGAAATTCAAAACCCATCTTAATCATTGTAGCAAATGGTTCAAATTCAATACCTTGTTTTCAAACATTTGAGGAATTCGGTAGCTATGGCTATGCATTTGCAATCCGGGCCAAGTTTCCCTGCCTAAAACATGACAAAAAATTGTCTATATATCAAGTGGAATTGAGAGGTTTTAAATAGCAAGGGTGATGAAATTGAAAGAAATTGCATGTTTGTTCCATATTTGTAATGCAGGTTGTTTACCTGGAAATTCTGCAATTTTGGGCTCAGTGTTATTACCATTGCAAATAACCACAGCCTCAAACACTTCCTCTTTGGATTCCCATGTTGACTCATTCTGGCGACTCCTTGACTCCACAACCCACTCGTGAGTCAACTCGTCAACGAGCTCCACCCGAATGACTTCATGCCCGAACCGAATCAACTCCATCAACCCAAAGTCCGTGGCGAAATCCTGAAGAAACCTGAGCACCTCTTCATGACCCGCAAAGGTCCGCTGATCCCCGCCTTGTTTCTTGAGAAATGGATAGTCCAAGAAGCTCATAGCCTGCCTAGGAAGGTTAGCTTGAAGGGATCTGTAAAGGCTACTGTGAACAATTTCCCGATTCGGGTCGACGCCCAACAGGTCGGACTCCACCCGTGAAATATAGAGCCAAGTACCGCCGACTTTGTGGGCCTTTTCAAATACGGTGACACGGTGACCTTCTCTTTGAAGCTCCCTGGCCGTAAGTAGCCCCGCAGTGCCGGCACCGATGACCGCTACCTTATAAGATTGTCCCATTTTGAGCGCCATAGCGAGGGTTTTCCCCTTTTACGTAGATAACTGAAAATTTCAACCCACGACCTGCAACATCAACAACAAAAAAAGTGGGTGGAGCATTAAAGCTAGCTTCTACCCCCACCCTTTACAGCATTGCTAACTAATTTCTTCGGTTCAAAACAATTCGGAGTCTTAAAAATTGCAAAATTTCGTGAATTTATGAAAAATTGAAAATTTTGGGTGTTTATTTTAAATAAATTAAATTAGTGCCACATTACATATTTTTTCCTATTTTAATCGTTGGCTGTTAAGTTTGGTCAATTTTTAAGTTTCCCAGATTCGATTTTCTATTCCGGTAGCCTTGTCATCTCAATTATAAGATTCATTTTTGCAAGTAAGGAAATTGCACCGAAAGTGTCCCATATTGGAAAAATCCTTATTCTTTTCATGAATAATTGGTTGCTCAATAAAGGATGGCGGTGCAGTGCCGGCAGAGAATTGAGATTAAAAAAAACAATAAAACTCGCAGACCAGTTAGGCGAGTTTCATTTAAATATTCAATTTATTAATGGTCCAATTAAATATTAGTAATAAACAAATTTAAAAAATTAATATTATTAGAAACTTGCAGACCAATCGCCTTATAAAATAATAATTAAAAAATAAAAACAGATGAAACTCGTCACACCAGTTTAGTGAGTTCCTGCACATGGTGTTAGATGAATAAATAAATTTACAGTAAATAATAATAAAACGATGTATATGGGTAAATACATTTTTTTCCTTTTTCGTGAATAAAACCTCCATAAAAAGAGGATAAAACATAGAATTGCAATGGATTTTTGAAAACACCTAATGCCTAAATTTGTTCCTAACGTTTTAGAGTTTTGTTATTTTGGTCATTTTCTAAGTTATTTTGTCATTAACATTTCATATTTAGGCAAAAATACCCTTTTGTTAACGAAAATCATTAGCCAATCCATTGTCGACGTTGTTAATTGGCGCGACAAAGTACAAGTGGACGATTAACTGACGTGAATGTCATGTTAAATTTTTTTATATTAAGAATTATAAATATATTTTTAAAATTTTTATTATATTAAGATCGTCCAATTAGAAATTAACACATGGCAGTGTTAAATGAGTGTAAAAATTATTAAGTTTTGTACATGCCCTTGGTGTGGTTTGAACTAGGGATGTAAAAACAAGTCAGAACCTGGAAACCCGACTGAAACCTGCCCGAGTCAGAACCTGATTTGACCCGAGGTTTTGATGACCCAAACCCGATCTGCAACCGATTGTTGTTGATCCGAACCCGAATTTGACCTGTTACTGTAGCAACCGAACTCGATCTGCGTCCGACTGAAAACGACCCGAACCCGAATTGGACTTGTTAATTTGGACCTGAAACCCGACCTGCGTCCGACTGAAAAGAACCCGAACCCGAAGCCGACCTGGCAAATAACTGAAATTACCCGACTGAATTGACCCGATATCCGATTTTACCCGACCTGAAATGGACCCGACCTGAAAATGGACCCGACCTGAAATGGACCCGACCTGTTTTGAACCCGACCTGCTTTAAACGCGACCTGTTAAGTGACCCGACCTGTTGTTGACCTGAAATGTTTTCTTATAGATTAATTTTACTTAAGTAATAACAAATTCAAGAATGGGGACGAAATTATGTAATATTTTTGTATAATAATATTTTAAGTATTTAATTTAAATATTAGTTAAATAAAATTATGGTTCATCTAAATTTTTAAATTTAAAAGTTTTAATAAATTCTTATCCCTAGAAATATTTGTTCATAACTTTATCATTGTAAATAAGAGAATAAAATTGTGAATCATGTAGTCATCTCAATGTTTTGATATTATTTTCTAATAAGTTTCATCTTTTCTTACAAAAATATTTTCTTTTTGCATTTGTATGTACATGTTATCAATTTTTGTAGTATACTTCCTTTTTTGAAGGTTGATTTTATTTTTCAATTAGTATTTATTTGATTATTTTGTTTATATACATATATACCTACCTATATTGATATACATATATATATATATTAAGTACTAAAATTGAAAGAAAAAAATTAAGTAATTGATAATTTATCAACTACAAAAACTTAATGAAGAGTGAATATTAAAAAATAAAAATATTGAACCAAGTAATACAAATAATTTATGAAATTAAAAAAATATTAAATTAGACTTTATATTATACTTCTAATCTAATACATTACAAAATAAATTAGATTAGTTTTTTTGCCAAGCAATAACAGATATTATTTTTTTGCATTCCCAACATATCCATCCAATTATACAGTGTTCTGTGTCAAGCACGATCCAGGAAACAAAAAATATATGAAGAGTTCTGTAGTACTATATGAAGTACAAACTAATAGACACAATGAAGAAAAATAAACAGAAACATTTCCTTTCATCTCTCAAGGTTGGAACAGATTATATTTGTGTTTGCAGGGAAGATCCTTGTGGCTGTAAACAACCCTTTCGTCACCATTCACCACTTGCCCACTCCCTCTCAAAACCCTACATTTTTAACAGTCATGTACTTGTTAGAACATCTACTTTACACAACATATTTTATTCATAAAGAACACCAAGTTAGTGGAAGTCGAGATCAATACCATCGAATTGTTAGCAATCCTTCAACTCCGATCGGACCTCGAGCATGGATCCTGCTTGTACTTACTCTAACCTGTTAAAATTCATGCATCATAATAGAACCAGTTCAGAAAATCGACCATGTTGTACAAAGCAAGAAATTTTGAGAGATTACCTCCGCACCAAGCCCGAATCTTGCTCCATCACAAAACCGCATGCTTGCGTTATGAAATACAACCGCGCTGTAAAAAATAGATGGCAAATTGCAATAGCACCAACAATAACTTATCGTATTTATGCACTCAAACATGACAAGAAGAAGAGATATCACTTTATGAATAACTTCAGCCTATATGTATGGATACCTGTCTACTCTTTGCAAAAACATTTCAGCAACTTTGCAATCTTCAGTGATAATGCAGTCAGTGTGAGAACTGTAAAAAAAGCAAGTTATAAGAAATTCAGAGAACGGAAGCTAGCAACTCAATGGCAAACATGAATTAATGAAAAGTAAACGAAAATGAATTCTGAGAGACACCACATGCCTTCCATGCTGGTGTATGTGGTCAATAGCAGATTCCATATCATCCACAATTTCAAATGTGCAAGCCAGTGAACTATACTCATGATGTAATTGATTGTGCCTTGGGAAGTTCTAACAAGGAACTAGCTCTTGGCCCACCGTAAAAGGTAACACCTTCATTTATCAGAATAAGTTTCATGATCATGTAAGAACAATGCCATGAAAACCACCAAACCAATCTAATTAGCATATTTAAAAACTCTAAAGTGATGTATAATTTGAATGCACTAGGTTAGTAATAAATCCATTCATATAAGCATATCTTCACGTCGGAGTTCCGCAAGAAGCTCATTGATCATCTAATCGAGAATGTTATCTTAATTAAGTTAATTATTTAGACTTGTATAAATGAAAGGACTCATCATTTGACCAATGTCCAAGAAAATGTTAAGAGTAAGATCATGCCGAAGCCTGAAAAAATGAAAAATAAATGCTAGAACTGGATTTATTCACCTGGCTTGGTATGACATGGTAAGTTTTAAAAGCTCTTAATTTTAGGTCCCTTCTCAAGAAGAACTCCTCTCCTGCAAATATAAATGATATACAGCTGACGATAAAATATACACAGAAGGAAGCGATAGAAAAGGGTAGGCTCTCAAAAGTTAAGATTTGTACATTACCCACATCCAAGCCTATTAAATTATGCTTAAGCTCTGATCCATCCATCTTTCTATGCACCTCGAAGAGTTTCTCAACATCTTTTATACAAGTAGGTACAATGATTGTTGGGGGCTTCATGCCATATAAACCTCGTGTTGCCACATACATTGGCAGGCCACCCTGTCAAACAAATAGACATAAAATCAACTTTCTTTATACCTAAACTTCTCGGGTTAGGATCCCTTTGATTATTTTCTTGTCTATTACTTGCCAATATAATTTTAATCACCATTTATATGTTTGAGTTTCACAATCAATAGGTGGTTCTTAACTTCTTATAAATGGTGTTGATGAATGTATTCAAATGCAATGAGAAGATAAAACAAGGTGTGGGAGTCTAATACAAAGGTATCATAGAAATCAACATGAAGAAAATGACACGTTAAGAAGAAGAAAAAAAACAAACTTGGAAACAGCTACACACTTTTCCTTACTGTTACAATCGAATTTCTTTAAACTTGAAACAATTAAAAGTACCTAAAAACGAAGATTAATATGAAGAGGCCTTCAAATTCTACCTTCAAGTGGAAAACAACTAAACAAGCTTTGTGAATTCAACTGTAATCATCTAATTTTCTGTACTATTATTCATTCAGCATCCAAAAATTAAAAGAAAAAAGGGACAAACCAAGAACTAGACTACCAAAAGCAAGAGCACAAGAAGAGCAGAAACAGAGAGAGAAAGGAAAAAACTAACAATGTGATCCATATGGCCATGGGAGATAAAGAGAAAGTCTTGAATCAAGGACTCACCGCAACAACACTTGCCCGTATCTCTATGTAGAATTCAACCTCATCTGAAATTTATCAAGGTTCTTCCCATAATCAGTCAAACTAACACAAAAGCGGACATATTAATATTAGCAACTAAAGAAAACAAACTAAATTTGTCAAAATTGACACAAATAAAAAGAAATCAAACCGGCTTAAGAACTTCCATCGGCACTTGAATATTACACTTCTCAGCTAATTTTTTCATGTTATTGAGCTTCGTAACCAATGAATTACTACAAAAACAACATGATAAAAATTGTAGGCCCTAATGAGACCAGAAATGTTGCAAAATAAAAATAAATAAAGATTTGAAGAAGAAATTTACCAGCGTTGAAGGAGAGAGAGCTGGGAAGCGACATTGAAAGAAGAGACGGTGAGGTAAGAAAATATGTAAAATTGGGTGTTTGGGGATAACAAAATTTGAAGAAATAATCTATTAAAAATGGGTTAGATAAATCGGTGAGAGGGAAACCCTAGCAAGGGCGGCAGTGAAATATGAAAATTGAAACAAAAACAACAATTAAGTTAAAAAATGGAAGGGAAATCCCGCCCATTTTTTAAGAGGTTATCTACACTTTAGATCATTATTAGTTTAAGAGTTTTACATTTAGGTCTTTTATTTTTATTATTTAGTTTTAATTTAATTTATTTTAGTCCTAATTTTAGTTTAGTTTTTTAGACCTTTATGCTTAGGTTCTTTTTTTAATTAGATCATCCTTCATAAAATTATTTAATAATTAAACATTTTAAAGATCCAACTTATTTATGTTGTACCAACCCAAAACGACCGATGTCGATTCCAAACGTTTGACGACTTTTGAAGCCCAATTTATTTTTTCTTGAAACAAAAGATTTAGGGGTTGGGGTTTGAGGTTTATAGGTATTTGTGTCAAGTTGAGTGTTTGGGTTATGAGTTAGTTTAAGAGATTATGCTTGCACTTTAATTATTAGTGATGGTAAGATTTAGGGGTTAAAGTTTATGGGTTAAGGTTTGAGATTTATAGGTTTAGTTTAGGGGTATACATGCATACATACATACATACATAGTTTAGGTGTTAAGGATTGAGATTTATGAGTATAATTTAGGGGAATACATACACAATACATACATACATAATATACATAGTTTATGGGTTAAAGTTTGAGGTTTATGAGTATAGTTTAGAGCTATACATACATACATAGTTTAGGGGTTAAGGTTTGAAGTTTATGGTATAATTTATGAGTATACATACATACATACATACATACATACATACATACATACATACATACATACATACATACATACATACATACATACATACATACATACATACATACATACATACATACATACATACATACATACATACATACATACATACATACATACATACATACATACATACATACATACATACATACATACATACATACATACATACATACATACATACATACATACATACATACATACATACATACATACATACATACATACATACATACATACATACATACATACATACATACATACATACATACATACATACATACATTTAATTAATTATAACAATATATATATAACTTACCTACATACATATATATACATATTAAAACATACATACATATATATACACACATGTACATAATACATATAGTAAAACTTACATACATAATATATCTTATTTTTAGTCCAAATTGATCATATTATTTTTTTGTAATTTAGTCCAATGTTTATAATTTTAATTTAGTATTTTTGTTCATTATAGTCCTTAAATCTCAATTTTTATTCCAAATTAACCTCTATTCATTTTTTGTAATTTAGTCTGGTGTATTTAATATGATAATATTTTTATTAATGTTAGTCCCTAAGCCCTTAAATCCTAAACCTAAACCCTACACCATAAACCCTAAACCGTAATGTATGTACCTATCAATATATGAACCCTAAACCCTTAATGAATTTTCCCTTAACATGAAACCCTGAATCGTCCAATGTTTTATAATTTTAATTTAATATTTCTATTCATTATAGCCCTTAAATCTTCATTTCTATTCCATAAGAACCCCTACTAATCGTTTTTTTAATTAGTCCAATAATATATAATTTTACTTTGACACTTTGTTCATTCTAGTCCCTAAACTTTATTTGTATTCCAAATTGACAACTTTTTTTAATTACTCTGATGTTTTATAATTTTAATTTGATATTTTGTTCATTATAGTCCCTTAAACTTTAGTTTAATTCCAAATTAACCCCTATTTATTGTTTTTTTAATTCGTCTAATGTTTTATAATTTTAATTTGGTGCTTTGTTCATTCTAGTCCCTTAACTTTATTTCAATTCCAAATTGACCCCTATTCATTGTTTTTTTTAATTTATCCAATGTTTTATAATTTTAATTTGATATTTTCATCATTTTAGACCATAAACCTTTATTTTTATTCCAAATTGACCCACATTTATTTTTTTTAAGTTGTCCAATGTTTTATTATTTTAATTTGATATTTTCTTTATTCTAGCCCCTTAACTTTATTTTAATTCCATATTGACCCTATATATATATATATATATAATTCATCATGTTTTATAATTTTAATTTGAAATTTTGTTCATTCTAGACCCTAAAACTTTATTTTTATTCTAAATTGGCATCTACTTATTTTTTTTAAATTACTCTAATTTTTATACTTTTAATTTGATATTTTTGTTCATTATAGTCCCCAAAAGTTTATTTTTATTCCAAATTGACCCCTTTTTACTGTTTTCTTTTAAATTTTTCTAATTTTTTATAATTTTAACTTGATATTTTTGTTCACTATAATCCGTGAAACTTTATTTTTAATCCAAATTGAACCCTTTTCAGTCCAAATTGACCATTTTTCATTATTTTTTTTTTCTAATTACTCCAATGTTTTATAATTTTAATTTGATGCGACTTTAAATAATTAACTCCAAGACAATGAAGATTGACGAATGCCAACCTAAAGTCTATCGACTACTTATACGGTTGTTCATTATAGTCCCTAAAACTTTATTTTTATTCCAAAATACCCATTTCCTTGTTTTTTTTAATTTGTCTAATGTTTTATAATTTTAATTTGATATTTATGTTCATTATAATCCCTGAAATTTTATTTATAATCCAAATTGACCTATTTTCTGTCCAAATCGACCCATTTTGATTATTTTTTAATTACTCTAATGTTTTATAATTATATTTGATATGACTTTAAATAATTAACTCAAAATTAATGATAATTGACGAAGGTCAACCTAAAGTCTATCAACTACTTATATGGTTGTACTACCGAACTCAAACTGAATACGAATTTCAATCCCAAAAATACCCCGACCTGAATTACCCGACCTGAAGCTACCCGACCTGAAATTACCCGACCTGAAATGCACCCGACCTGAAATGAACCCGACCTGAAATAGACCCGACCTGAAACGGACCCGACCTGAAATGGACCCGACCTGAAACGAACTCGACCTGAAATGAACCCGAACTGAAATGGACCCGACCTGAAACGTATCCGAACCCGAATTAACCTGCTAATTATCTGCTTCGGACCCGACCCGTTCTAACCCGACCTGAAATGGACCCGACCTGAAATGGACCCGGTCTAAAATGGACCCGACCTGGAATGGACCCGTACCCGACCCGAGTCGAGTCAATTTTTTTTTACCTGAAATAACATGTATCCGATTTTACCCGACCTGACAGAACCCGACCTGAAACCTGTCCGATTACCTGTTTTTACATCCCTAGTTTGAACCTATAGGTTGAGGCTAGACAAGGCTTCAATTTTAGGGATTCATTAGTGTTTGTGCTCAAATTTAGCTCGAGCTATTGGCTAATGGTAGCCTAGCCCCCATTCTTATCTAGGATATTTAAAGCGTAAAGGGTTCCAAATTACCTTTAAACAGCTTCAATTTATTGTGCTTTTTGTCTGCCAATTGTTACTTGGCAGTAAAACTGTGACATATTTTAGTAATTTCAGATCCTTCATTGAAGAACCTATATTTCTATGTCCCTTTTTTATCGTCCTTTTAATTCCCCCCCCCCCCCCCCCCCCCCCCCCCCCACCACCACCACTCATGAATTTTATTGTTGCAGAAGATGAGATTCTACCTATCTCTACAAAGGTGCCTAAAAGCAAATGAAATGATGAAGATGTTGATGATACTGATATCAAGGATTTATAGGTACTTAAAATTTTATTTTGTTTGTTTTAGGTGCTTGCAGTTTTTTAAAAAACCCATCATCCAATCATTATTTGCACTTAGTTTATTTTAGGTAATTTTGACCTAAAAATAACTTTAGGCACATATTTTTATCAAAATAAAATTTGGGTTTTGCTACTAAATTCTTATCATTAATGGTTATTTTACTTTTTAATAGAATCTATTAGAATGTAAATTACATTCCTAAAATATTAAACATCATTGATCTAAGATGTTTAATGTAATTAATAATAATGTAAAAGGGTTTAGGTGTTTAGGGTTTATGATTTATAATTTTAGGGTTTATTGTTTAAAGTTTTAGTGTTGTTGTATTTTTATGGGTTTAAGGGTTTAGGATTTTTGGTTTAGGGTTTAGTATTTAAGGCTCAGGGCTAGGATTTATGGTTAAGGTTTAGGGTTAATGTATGGTTTTAAGGTTTACGGTAGGGTTTAGGGCCTAATGCTTAGTGTTTAGGGTTAGGGATAAGGTTTAGGGTTTATGGCTTAAGGTTGGGTTAGGGTTTAGGGTTTAATTCTATTAAACACCATAAATTAATGATATTTAATTTTTTAGAAATATAATTGATTACATTTTAATAGATTCCATTGAAAAGTAAATAACTATTAATGATAGAAATCTAGTAGTTCTTATACACAGCCCTTATGAGTTATGACTTTATATAGCAAAACTCATAAAATTTAGGCACTTATTTTTACCAAAAATAACTTTAAACCCTTAAAATAAAAAAAAAACGTATTGTTTATGTACTTAATTTATATTAAAGCCTTTTTAGTTTACCGCGACTTTTTTATTGGTTATACAGGTTATCCTTTGAATTTAATTAAAGAGAATACAATTTGACTTAGTGGTTAAGGTATAAACCTAGGGATGACAAACAGGCGGTGCGGATGCGGATATCCCTCCTCCATCTCCATACCCACCTAAAATTTTTATATCCACCATCTACCCACCACCCAAGGCGGGTACAATTTTCAAATCCACACCCGCCCACGCGAGTATATTCTCAAATCCATCTCCACACCTACCACCCAATTAGATACCCATTACTCATCTGGCCATCTTGTACGCGCCCTATAACCTGCCTGGCAACAACCATACACATAAAACATAAATTCAAGAACAACCACAAAACATAAATTACAAACAATATCCTATAAAATTTTAGGATTTATAGAATAGTTTGTGAAATTACATCTAAATCATAATGATCCAAATTTATATGGCGGGTAGGATGCGGGACGGGCGGGTGCGGGGCGCGCGGATGCGAGGCGGTAAGGTCTTAAATTCACCACCTACACCCACTACCCGCGGCGGGTATGACTTTTTACACCACACCCGCCCACTACCCACCAAACTTATACCAATCCCCGTCCCAATTAGGACAGATATGGTGCGGAATCCACGAAATTATACTCGTCTGCCATCCCTATATAAACCTTAGCCATTTATAAAAAAAATGTATAAGCCTTAACCCTCAAAGGCATGGGTTAAACCACACCAAGGCCATATGCAAAACTTAATAATTTATACATTCATTTGACGCTGCCATGTTATGTGTACCTACCGCACCAGTTAGAAGCGTTAATAGTGAATTGGCTATCGATTTTTTTTAGATAAATGATATTTTATTCATCTAAAGTGTCTCTAATCAAACTAATACAATATTCACCCAACAAATAAACCTCTATATATACCCATCACCCAGAAAAGTTAAGACTATACAAGTATTCAAGTTTCTTTGAAATTTCATTCGAATATCCTGCCTAATAAGCTCAAAGATAGTACCAGCTTACCTCAACCTTTGCCCATGAAGTCGAGCATTCTTCTCCTGCCAAATATAGTAAAGCAAATCAGATCAAGCCAACCGAATGATAGTAGCCATCAACTATTTCCCCTTACCACGTTGCTGGACCCAAGTCAATAGCTCCATCCAATTTTCATGCACCACTGTGATATTACAAGCCTGCAAAACTTGATTCCATACTTGTCTTGTAAATAGAATTGGCTATCGATTTTCATTTACAGAATGGTGCTTTTAATAAAAAAATGTAAAAAATAAAATATCTTCAAAATAAAAAATAAAATGCTGCTCTCGGACATTTGACATTTTGAATGATATAAACAAATAATAATATTTAGGGATAATTACATACTTAGTATCTTAATTATGCACACGTTACTATTTTAGTATCCTAACTATTATTTTTTGATAAAATGATACTTAAAGTTATATTTTTGTTATGTGTCGGTACATCTGCTGTTTAAATTTAACAGAAATAGTGATGTGACTTGGGTTAATAATAGTTTTAGTCCAAAACTTATACAATCTCTCAATTTAGTTTAAAATTCTATCTATTTAAATATTATTTTAATTTTTGGATTAAAATTATAAATTCCTCATTTTTCTTTTTCTTCTTCTTCGAGTCAAACACGTTTTTTGAGTTTTGGAGTTTAAAAACACGCTAGGGATAATCAAAATTTTAGGATTTACGGATCAATGAGGGTCTAATGCGGGGTCCATTGGAAGGCCCAAATTCTACGATCATGATACCGACGAGAATACGAGAGGGCGGGAAAGGATGAGACAAAATTCTTTCAAAACTAAGATGATGTTTTTACCCCAAAATTAAGATATATTTTAAATTGATTAATTTTGGACTAAATTGATAATATATATAAGCTAAAAATGTGATTATACCAAGTCATGTCATCATCTATGTTAGATTTTAACAGTCGGGTACAAAAATAGAACAAAAACATAATATCAGATATTATTTTACCAAAAATAATAGTTAGAATACCAAAACAATAACGCAAACATAATTAAAATACTAAATATGTATTTTCCCTTATATTTATTAATTACAGAGTGGACCCATAAGCTGGCTTCGTCAAATATGCAAGACTTGTCTATAAACCCATAAGCTGCTTCGTCAAATGTGCAAGACTTGTCTATAAAAATGAAAACTGTAAGCCTTGGTTATAGCGGTGAAAATGAGAGAATCTTTCAAGTAGTGTTGGATTAAAATCTTTAATTGTGGGTACATATGTAAATTGTATGATGTTATTATAAAATATGACATAAAATTAAGTGACCAATTATGTTAGGTGTGTCATAAGTATGAAAGTGTCATGGAAATAAAAGTGTAGATATTGTGAGATATATTTATAATTCAATGAGGAGCAGGGTTATAAATATTTAATAGTTTGATTTAATAATCAACTATATAAAGAGGTAGTGGTCCCCAAGAAATATGTTAACTTGTATTACTCTTGTTTCCGTTAGAGAGTTTTTACGACAAGGGCTAACCTATCTTCTTGGAAGATCAATGCCAAATATTTGAGATTTCAACATGAAGATTCAAAGTTTTCAATCTATCGATTAATTCAAGTACGCTTCCGCATTCAGTTTATTCGGTTTATTGTTCTTAATGATTTAACAAGATAGATCTTAGGTATTAGGTTTTATATTAATTTATGATTTAGTTCTAACATGTAACATCATAGACTGATTATGTCGAATCATTAAGAATCTATTATGTATTTATTTTGGATGATTTGTTCTTAAATCTCTTTAAATTGAAATCCTAAGTTCAGCTATTAAATCCTTCTGCTTCAGTATATCTATTGTGTCATGGAGACTACAGATTTGCTTTTAATTTTTGCATGAATTAAGGTTTAATATTTTGCATATTGTGAAATTTATTCGACGTTATTAATTGACAAAATGAATCTTAATTTTTGTCGTTGGTTTCGTCTTTATTGGGCGATTGAGAATTAAGTTTCAATTGAGAATATCATGAAGTTTGATTTCTGTTGGATTTATGATAAGCCTAATTTTAGGTTTCTTTTAATTGGTTAAATTTGGTTTTTCATAATTATGAATATACGTGCCCTATATCAAGTTTTTTAGGAATTTATTAGTTACAGTAAATACATATGGATTTATTTTAAATTACGATATTACTTTTACTTGTTTAGTAATAGTATATAAGAACTCAAGTTATGAAATATATATATATTTGATCTAAATATATATATATATATTTATTTGATCTAAAATATATATTTAATTCGGTTTGATCAAAATTTTAATTTTGGTCGTTAGTAATTTAGAAAGAATACAATGTTTGACTTGAGCTTTGTCGTAGTAAATTTATAGTGACTTACAAAATTTATTATCAGGTTAGCTCTCGAAACATTATATTTGATTTATGTCAAATAAATTATAGTTGAATTTTGTTGAATCATGTTTAGTTTTGTACAAACTATTTTGCTTAAATTTGTTTGATATATGCTTAATTATGGAGTTAATGTTATCCACGGAATATGCATATTTGCATTTGATATTGATGTATATTCATCTCGATTTGATTAAAATTTTAATCATGGTGATTAGGTTATTATGGATAATTTAAGGTTTTATGTGATCATCATATGAATTACTAATTTATATGATACTTTTGATTTTGACTTTTAGTTAAAGATTGATTGTTTTGAATTCGACTTTAATTTCGGCAAATGCATGCTTAAGGAATTTTTTTTGAGAAACAATCAAAGATTTCAGTTTATTCGATTTCTGATAGCCGGGGCAAAGACAACCTTATTTTGGGTTATTTCGGAAACTTAAGTGTTATCAAAAATTTCAATTTTGATTGTTACAAAATTTTAAAGTTGGATATCAATATATTTATAGTATATATTTTAAGATAATTTAATTAAAATATTAAGTCACCAAAGTGACCTCTATTGTGAAAATTATTTTATTTTAAAATATAGAAGGTTTTGTGAAAAATTATATTTTAAGATAATTTAATTGAAACATTAACCCACTGAATTCTATAACAACCATTTCTGATTCTTACCCGAAACTAATCAAAACCAATCACATTTTCACTCTAACCAAAAATCAACCACAACTTCATCTTTTTTAACATCCAAAACACACCCAAAAGCTTCAAAACCTTCAACACACATCCAGAAACCCCTTAGAAACCATTCCAACCACAAACAACCCAAAAATTCATTTTTTCCCAACTCAAAATTTACCCATTTATTTCATTTCAGAATTTCTTTATAAACCCACCATCTTAACCTTATATTATACTCAAAACATGATTTAAAACTAACTCAAACCATTGTTTTCACTAAATTGCTTAAACCCCTTCAAAAATTCATTACCCAAAACGAGAGAACTTGAAAAATCACCATGTTCTTGAAAAGAGAATGTTACAAATAAGATTTAGATGAAGAGAAAAGTAAAATCAAGTTGTTTACCTATTTGAAACCTTCAAAATGGTGAAGATTGGTGGAAATGGATGGTAGCTTGACTTTGGGAGTTTTTGACGTGAAAAGGTTTTAAAAAGGGGAAAGAAGAAAGTGGGTATCTCTCCCTTTTTTTTCCTTTTGAAATATTCTATTTTATTCTACTTTTATTTTAAAACTCTCTTTTAATCAAAAATTCCCTCTTGCCTTAATTTATTTGTATTTATCATTAAAACTCAATTTAATTTTTAGAACCCTTTTATGAAACCATTTTATTTAAAGACAACCCGAACCCCAAAACTCAATCTACAAACATTTTTCAAGTCTCGATCCGAACTCCCAGACCCTAAACCCATGGCGTTACATTGTGATGGTCCGATTGAAGAATCAACGAATTATGAAATATCTCGAGAAGAGACTAAAAGGTCTTCAGAAGAGACATTAGACATGACTCAGGTACCTGATAATGATGAGATCTCAATAAACTATGTCATGTCTGGTAACAAGTGGAACCGAAATAAAATCGATGTCGATAATACTTTTTGCATGCAATATAACACTAGATATTTTAGATAATAATGTGGATCATGAACTATTTTCAATTGGACAATGTAAGCAAAGAGATGATTGGCCAAAATGAAAAGAGACAATTGAAGCGGAACTAAAATCTCTTTCAAAAAGAGAAGTATTTAGGCTTGTAGTCCGTACACCGGAAGGTGTAAAATCTGTGGAGTATAAATGGGTCTTTGTGAGAAAGAAAAATGAAAAAAAAAATTGTGAGATATAAAGCTCGTTTGGTTGCACTTCTCACAAAGATCTGGAATTGATTATGAAGAAACATATTCTCAGTGGTGGATGCAACCACTTTTAAATTTTTAATTAGTCAGACAATAAAATAAAGACTTGATTTTCGCTTAATGGATGTTGTCACAGCCTATTTATATGAGCCTCTTGATAATAATATTTACATGAAACTTTCGAAAGGATTGAGACTGCCTGAAGCAGTTAATTTTGGTTCTCGGGAACATTATTCAATCAAATTGGACAGATCTCTTTATGGATTAAAATCATATGGGCGCATGTGGTATAATCACCTCAGTGAATACTTATTAGCGGAAGGCTATAAGAAAAATCTGATTTCCCCATGCATTTTTATTAAGAGGTTTAGCTCCAGATTTGTCATTATTTTTGTGTATGTTGATGATTTGAATATCATTGGAACTTCTGAAGAGATCTCATTAACAGTAAAACATTTAAGGAAAAAATTTTAAATGAAAAATCTCAAAAAAATAAGATTTTATCTTGGATTATATATTGAGCACTTAAAGGATGAAATCATTGCGCACCAGTCAACATACATAGAAAAATGCTAAAGAGGTTTTACACGCATAACACACATCCGTTGAGCACCCCTATGGTTGTTAGGTCACTTGATGTTAACAAAGATCTATTCTGTTCTCGAGAGAAGGATGAAGATATTCTTGGTCAATAAGTGACGTACTTAAGTGCTATTGGTGCATTGATGTATCTTTCTAGTCACACACGACCTAACATATCATTCGTTGTCAATTTGTTGGCAAGATTTAGCTCATGTCCAACCCGAAGACATTGGAATGATGTTAAACACATATTTTGTTTTCTTCAAGGTACGAAAGATATGCGATTAATTTTCCCTAATCTATCCAAAACGGAATGGTTGATTTTACGGATGCAGGATACTTATCTGATCCTCATAATGCTCGATCACAGACTGATTATGTATTTACATACGGTGGTACAACGATTTCTTGGCACTCAATGAAACAAACAATTACTGCAACTTCTTCTAATCATGCTGAGATTTTGACTATCCACGAGGCTAGTCGTGAATGTGTGTGGCTAAGATCTATTACCCATCGTATTTGAAAAAATTGTGGTTTACACTCTGAAAAAGTAGCTTCGACAATCTTATACGAGGATAATACATTCTGCATTGCTCAACATAAGGAAGGATACATAAAGGGTGATAGAACAAAACACATCTCACCAAAATTCTTCTTCACTCATGATCTACAAAAGAATGGAGACATTTATGTCCAACATATTCATTCATGTGATAATTTGACAGATCTATTTACCAAGGCGCTCCCTATTGCTCCATTTGAGAAGTTAATTTACAATATTGGATTGCGTCCTGCCAGAGATCTTATCTGATGTATTTATGAGGGGAGTAATAATACGCGTTGTACTTTTTTTCTTAGCCATGATTTTGTCCCATTGGGTTTTCTTGAAAAATGTTTTTAATGAGGCAACATGTTTTGCGTATCAAAGATATGTGTACTCTTTTTCCTTCACTAAAAATTTTTTTCATTGAATTTTTTTAGTAAGATTTTAACGAGACACATTATCTTCATGGATATTCAAGGGGAAATGTTATGAATATTTATTTATGGTGAATATCCATGTATTAAAGGAGACTTTAATGTACTTTATTATTACGGTTTAATACCCATTGTAAATTAGAGTTTCCTTCATCTGCCTATAAATATAGATATTAGAAAAAGCATTGTATACAACCCTACATTGAGAATATAATACAAGTCTCTCTCTTTGTCTCTCATCTTGTTCTTTCTCTCTACTTTATTCACAATACATTTCAAATATACAACAATTCCGTTTTAAAATATAAATATTTAAATATCTAAACTATATTCCTATATACTAGCGCTTGTGGAAATTTTGTTTCTACAAGCACCTTAGTTTTAGGGTTTAGAAATTTTGTTTAGGGTCTACTGTTTAAGGGTTTAAGCGAATGAGTTTTGAATTTAGGGGATGTGGTTAGAATTTATGTTTTAGGGTTAAAATTTAGGGTTTATAGGTTAAAACTTAAATTTCTAACAATATCACTCTAAACTTAAACTTTAATCTCTAAACTCTAAACTAACTATAAACCTTAAATTCTTATTCTGAAAATTTTGACCTAGACTCAATTCGTAAACCCTACTCTCTAAGTATTATTGTAAAACGAAAGATTCCAAAGTGTCCGGACTGAAGGGTACCGGTTAACACATCAATTAAAAAGCAAACCTTACCCTAAGAAACTTCATAAATGCAAAATGGAGCAGTTGGTTTGGGATTAGTTTTCAGTGGCCAACGATGGCGTCCAATAAAACAAGATAGAAAACGTTTTCTTCTACAACCAAGTCTTTTCTACCCATTAAAACGTCCTTGAAAATGACTCCCAAGGTCTCAACTGTAATTGCATGGAAATTTCAGGGGGGGGGAAATCAAGCAAGATCTGATCCTACCCACACAAGTCTCTTTCTTTTGCTTCAAGGTAGAGAATTTTGGGGGAAATGTGAAAACTTTTGATTGGTTTAAGATAAAATCATCATGGGTTCTTTTCCATTATTGGTTTTTTAATTATATTTTTAGTTTACTTTTTTGTTCTTATAGTTTTATCTGATTAATTTAGATCGATTTACATCGCACATGTAGTTTTAGTGAGTAAGTCTCTTAGCGAGGTTTTCAGCCTACACATGCCCTTAAACTCAAGTAATACCAAGTTGCTTACCACTTCGACCGACCCGCATCTTATACTTAATTTTGGTGGATGAATCTTCCAACGTGATTTTCTACATACACAATACCTATACCAAACTGTTTATCACTTGGACCAGTTTGATGTTTTTTAATTACTTTTAATATTGCATGTAAATCCTGTATTGCCGGATCTAACAATATTTAGAATCCGAGGCTATATGTTATGTATGGGGACTATGGCAAGAAATAGTTAGTTTAAGTCCTTAAGTTTTGTCTGTTTTCCTACTTTGATTTTCCTGTTTTAGACCCAGATTGATTGAAAATTATAATATACTATTTTCCCATGGTTTGATCTAAACTAAGCAAAATTCCCACCCTGTTGTATCTGATTCTGACAAAAAGGGGAAGATTTGCTGTTCAAAACAGGTATCTGACACCTCCGCAACAACATAGCAGTGTTGAAATCTGGTCTGGAGAATCAAACAAGTTGCCTCCTCAGCTGTTCTTCTCGACGAATCCTAGAATGCAAAGAAATTATTGAGTCTTATTCCTTAATTGCCTCAAAAGAACCGTCATCGATCAATCAGAGGAAAAGGGTGTCTGTCACATGGACAAGTTCCCGGATGTTTTGTGTGGTTGGAGCTGGGAGGAGAACAAGTTGTTCGAGCTGGCTCTAGCTGTGGTCGATGAACAACACCCGGATCGTTGGGAAGTGGTTGCTGCCATGGTTGGAGGAGAAAAAACCGCGGAAGACGTGCATAAACATTATGTGACACTCTTGGAGGATTTGCAGTTTATCGAATCGGGAAAACTCGACCATGAACTCGGAGAAACGCAGCCATGTATTCAAGTCGACTGCACTCATTCTGTTTGCTGGACGGATGATGATAACAAGTACACAACAATCTTTCTTTCTTCTCAAGCTTCTTCTGCATCAATTCTTTATTTAATTTTCAAGTATACAAGTTTGTTGACCCTAGAAACCGAGCCAATTGCCGGCTCAAATGGAAGAATCCTGTTTTCCTCTTTGGTTTTCTTGCTTTTATTTTCTTTGTGGACTGTGGTTTGAGTAATTCAAGTCTGTACTTTATATCAGAGTATGTGTTTTGGATCAATCATTCTGCTATGTTTATGTGGTTCGACATCTATGATGATGAATATTCGAATCATAAGCTTCTGAAATCTTTATTTTCCAGCAATCCATTAGTTTCTTTCAAGCACAAGGCCAATATATATATAATATACATGCAACTTAACATTATGTTTTAACTTAAACAATGCAATTTTTTTCTGATGTTTTGTAGTTTTTTCCGCTCACAGCTTGCTGGTTCGATTGGACATAAATTGATCCTCAGGGCTATTGTACTGCTGGTTTATGAAAAGCAGATTTGGTTAGTGGTGGCTGAGCCAAAACTCACGTCCCACAAGAATGCAGGGTTTATTAACGTTTCAATTCAAATGTTATATCCGTTGATCCTTGATGTAATTCACCCTCTTCATTGTAAGACAAATTCTGGGAAAGATCTTAACTTTTTCAATCTGTAGATAGTGGAAATGATTCTTGGGCCTTGTTTAGTTGAAGTCGGCTAATGCTATGTGTTACTTTTCTTTTCCAGGAAGTTGCAGGTTTTAAATTAGAATTCGAATACCAAATTTATTGAAATACTGAGAAGGTTGCAGATGATTCATTTAAGACTTGTTTTACTCGTCTCTTTAATGACTATAAGTTTGAATCTTAAAAGGACACTCAGAAGTCCGAAACATATTGCTTAATATGAATGTGATTCTATACTTTGAAGAACTGTCTCCCAATTCCGAAATCGACACAAGGGTAGTTTACTTACAATCATGATTAAAAGAATGAACTTGATTTCATGAAATGTTAGTTATTTTGAACCTAGATACACCCAGAATCAAGAATGATAGTTATTTAAATACTTCCCAAAACATTACGGCTGAGGCAGACCCTGAACTACTTCCCATCCGGCATCCACCGACCACCATCTTCAGTCACTTAATGCGATGCCGAAATCGAGTCTTGTTTCATTTTCCACCTATCAACTGTTATGGTGAAAGATTATAGAGCACAAAAGCAATAAAGTTCTCCAAAACGGTTGCAGAAACAAAATGCATATTTACCATTATCAGTAAAACAGTTTATCTAAATACTTGGAACTAAATTCAGTCACTAGCTTGTAATAATAATAAAAATAAAGAATAATCCTGAAATGAAAAACGAGGTTAAGAAAATAAGAGGAGGCGGAGCCAGGGAAGAGGCAGTGCATGGGCGGAGAAGCAACATAATCTGTTGGTAGATCCATCCATGCTCAGCCTGTTCCCTGTCTTTGTCCGTCTCTCCCAATCTTTCTCGATCTCTCTATATCGAGAGTTACCTCATCTTGACTCGGTGTATCTGTTAAAATCCCCCGAAGAAACCTTGCGCCTTTCAAGTCCATGGCTGTATGCTGTCATCTGAGCTATATTTATGCTACACCCCCAAAGGGAATTACAGTACGACATGTACTAAACTGACTCTGTACTAGCAACTTTAACAATGTTTTCTGGTGGGATCAACATGTACTACATTTCCATCTGGTAGTACTCTTATAATCTCCAATTATGCCTAAACTCTTACCAGATAAATTACTTTTAAGAATTTAATAATGCCATTGGCATGACACGTTCACTGGAATCTTTGAATAAACAGAATTTAATTATGCCATCAAGTATGGTTGGTTCTGATAAGAGAAATTCGTATTCTACCGCCGTATCGTATTCCATCCCAAGATGATACCCAAGAAGAAAAAAAGGGCTCATGAGAATGCATGACATGTTGCTCCATTAGTTCGATCGGGTTGCAATTACAGTTACAATGTCACATTCACTACAGCTCGGATAGCCCTTGAGAAAACTTGGCAATCAAGCTAACCCCCCCCCCCCCCCCCCCCCCCCCCCCCCCCCCCCCCCTTATTGTACTCTTGTTCTCCTTTGAAGTTGATTGCAGGAATGCACTAACAGTGATATAAATCCACACTCGAATATATCCAGATCCGACTATTAATGATATTTGAGCTTAACTCATATTTTAGTTGAAAAAGCATTCATAAATCTATATTATTAAGAAAGTTAAACATAAAGAGAATTCCTATTATGGATTCCTCAATATCTCCATTATATTTGCCTGAAGATCTCTCAGCTACCTCTACAAGCAAAGAACCTTGGCAAACAACTTGTGATATTAAAAAGAACACAAGGGAAAAAGGACGCATCGTTTAGGAATAATATTTACTTTTCATTATATTTCAAGAGTCCGGATGATGAATACATAGGCAACAAAAATTTTATAATTCGAATATGAATGAGATCAGAAGCATCTTGCTGCCCTATCTTCTTTGCTAATTCCATTTTCTTTTTTACATCACAACAGCCTGGAAAAAAATTATAGAATTGAGATTTCTAACCTGATTGAATACACAATTTTCCGTGCCAATGCCCATGTCCAAGAACAATTCTAGAATCTCCAGCCAAGCGAATATAATTTAACTTTGTCTACTCAGATTCGCAAGCGGTTTTCTAAGAGAAAAGGAAGTGTTATTTTCCCAGAGTTGTTAGTGTCAAGCTTGCTGAACTGATCACATATCTGCAATATATCCTTCTCCCCAACCTTCCCCATTTCTTTGAGCTTGTATATGACATACTCCGATTTACTGCAACAAGAAATTTCAAGGTGCAAAATTGAAAAACCAAACAAAAACATTATTACAAGGAAAATAAACCAAAAACCACCACATGGTTTTTGCAAACTAAATGTTGATCCAGGACGTGGTAGATGCAGTAAAATGATGGGGGGTTTGGGGAGTTGTAGATGCAAGCTCGCCATGTGGGAATGCTTTGGATGGAAATGGTTTTGTTTGGTATCAAATGGCTCTTGTAATGCAGATCAGGCATGTAGAGATTCGAAGTGATTCGATACCTTATTACAAGCAATGATTGTTTAGCATCAAGCTTGAGACATCTAATTGACGATATTAAAGCTCTCGGTGCTAGTTTTGCGGTGATTTCTTTCAAACATGTTTTAGGGCTGGAAATCAACCAGCACATCAGCTTGCTAAATTTACTACAATTGGTAGTGGAAGTTGTTCAACTCTGTGGCAACATCCACCTCATTGTATTGGTCACTGAACTCATGTACTAGACATCCTCATGAACTCATAGACAAGTCCTACAATTTCGAACTAAGACAGTTCCAGTAACAAGCAACAGGTCAAGTTCATTCCAGAATAAGCTCGAAAGATCGAAATCCAACCTGATAAAACCGTTGTTATTGATGTCAGCAGCTAGCAAATCCTCAATAGTGATATCTCTCTGCAACACCCATTCCGCAATCCTCCGGTGCCTCTTGTTAACCCTTGCTTCAGCCAAATACAAAAAGGCTCTAGCAACAGCCAGCGTTGAAATCAAAAGCCAAGCACCGGCAAACAACCTTCCAGGCAGAGTCTTAAACGCCCTATCTCCGTACCCGACCGTAGTAACCGACATGACAGACAAGTAAACAGAATCAACCCAGTCCAGGTTCTCCACAAAGTACAAAATCAGAGATCCAATTCCAATACACAACACCACAACCCCAAGTGCCAAACCAACCTTAAGCCTTATCCTCATCCTTCCTTTATCCACATCGACAATATAATCCCTAGCCGAGAACCCTTGATTCGATTTCTCCATCTGAATCCCAGTCAAAATCATGTTCTCTTGCAAGTCAAGAACATAATTCACAACCCCACTCAACAAAATATCAATAAAACCAAAACCAACCAACACAAAAACGCAGGCAAAAATCTTGGTAGCCGGGGTTAAAGGCGCTATATCGCCATAACCAATGGTGCACATGGTGACTATACAGAAGTAAAGAGCATCGACAACCGGGTGAGTCTCGACACCCGAGAATTCATCTCTGTTAAACGAATAAATAGCGACGCCGAGTATCAAGTAAATGGATAGCAAGAAAACAGCTTGCCTGATAACAGTGGGGGACTCGGGTTGAGGTTTGGGCACTTGGGGTGTTTTAGGCTTCAAGTCACGCATAACAGCCATGGCAGGAGCTGTTTTACATCGCCGGAGAGAACCGGGCCTCTTTGATCGTGCACTGGGAACGGGATAATCGAGCGACGGCGGTTGAATCGGTGGGTGGTCTTCGATTTCCGATGGGAAAAGAGCAGGTGTGGAGACTGACTGTGGGATTGTGAAATAGAGGCCGTGATGAGGCTCATCTGCCATCTCAGAAAACCAAAACCAAAAGAAAAAGGAGGCTTTTTTACGCTGCAGAAGGAGACAGGGGATGATTGCTTGAGATCGTGGTGGTTGTTGAAAGGGTAGTTGGCTTCAACTTTGAAACTTCCGATGTGGGGTTTGCCAATTACGACATTACTTTTAAGGAACTGGGAACAGCAGCATTTGCTGTCTATTTGCAAGTGTTGTTTGGATGCAACTTGTATTGAAAATAAAATTGGATTCTGTTGTTTCTAGTTCTATATTGTTAAATGTTTTACATATATAAAGTGATGAAATCAGAAAATTTAAATTAAGTTGTTAAGACTTGGAAAAAAAAAAACATATTATTACCGATGGATGTTTTATTTTTCAAGTTTTTTTATTTTATTTTATCAGATTCTTTTCATATATGTTTTTATGATAATTTTTTGTTTGTTTTTATGGTAATTTTCTTTTTTTATAATAGTTATAGTCTGTTTTTTTGGCAATTGTCTGTCATTTGATAGTTTAACGTTCGAGTGGCGAGCATCAACGAGCGTTTTTTTAGCAAAAGAGACTGGTCTATATATGCTTATGATTTCTTTTTGTGGTTGTGTCGATATGCCAAGAACAAGTAGCGGGAGGATTATTTTTTTATAGAGCACTCTGGTCAAAGTAGTTGTTTTGCTAGATTTCATTCAAAAGATTATTTAAGTCATTCTGATGTGATAGGTTTTGTATTTTAATGTATTTCACGCCCTTAAAATTCTATTGTTTTTGTTTTTCTGCATTAAATTTTTAATGTTAGTGTTGTGATATCTTTGTAATCCTATCACTTTGAATATAATTCAATTTATTTAAAAAAACATAATAAGTTTTAATTACGATATTAAAATTTAAAAGATTATATCAAATTTAAGTTATAATATCAAAATTTATAAAATAATGTAAACTCTATTTTAAAATTATGCTATTAAATTTATTTTATGGCTCTGTTTGATAAAGAGCGGTTTGAGCAAAAATTAGAAGTTTTAGGTATAATTAGAGGTTTAACCAGTCAAATCTGTTAATATTGTTGTTTGGTGAACAACGGATTAAAAGAGTGGATTGGGGTGAAGTCGCTAATTTTGAAAAAGCTCCTAATAGGAGCTTTTTGAGATTAGAGGTTTGATATTAGAGTTGTAAAGACTCTTTTACCCTCACCAGTTACAAAAAATCTCCAAATAACCTAAATTAAATATTTTCTCACCCTATTTATAAGTTAATCCTATTTATTTTTTTTCTTTTTATTATCACATATTTATATGTGTATTTAAATTTATTAATTAATTAAATTATATTAAAATAATTATATAAATAATAAATTAATATATAAATCATTCGAATATGTTTAGAAAAATTATGTTAAAAATAATTTTTATAAATCTAATTAATATTAATTAGATACAAAATATTGATAACTAATAAACTATTCAAACAAATATTGAATATAATCATGTCCTTATATGTCATTTTGCTTGTTTAAATAATTTAACAACTATCAACTATCAATTAATTTTACCAAACACTTTTATACAATCAACTAATACAATCCACTAGTTAAATCAGCTATAAGATAATGTAACCCGCTATCAGCTATCCGCTAATTGCCAAACAGAACATATATAAAATTTACAAATAACTTTTTCTTAAAAAAAATATTGGAGTGTAACACCCCAATTGATAATTTGGCTCCTCTGTGCATATAGTTGATTATGTATCAAAGTTTTTACATATGTAGATTGAGTTTTCGGTTGATAATATATTAAGGGTTTTATTTTGATATGTAAATTTTTTTTATAAAATTATTTTAATATCTAAAACCTAAATCTTTGTTCTACGTGTTTCGTATGTCTTTGTGGCACACTTTTTATTAGCTTTTGTGGTTCGTTTCATCTATCGTTTGGCATGATTTCAGAATACTTTAGCGATTGTTTGATGCTCGTATGGAAATCCTCGCAGTGCTAACTTTCTGATTTGATTCTATCGATGATCATAGAAAAGATTGATCCCCACTCGTTTGATGGTTTGTTAGCCGATGTAATCAGAACTGTGTAGCTGAGCAATCTGTCTGATAGTTTGGTTCGCTCACCACTCCTTTTTCATCTCGTAAAGCTTCTCGTTTGGCTAGAGACAAGTAGATTCATGAAGGTTTCTGGTAGGGATGTGAAATTAAGTAATCGTTCAAGTTTCAGGTCAGGTCATGCTAGGTCAGATCAAATCAGATACGGATTATGTCAGGTCAATTTAATGGTTCAACTCGGATCAGGTCGGGTTCAGGTCGACTCAGATTTATGTCATTATCAGGTTGATTTCAAATCAGATTGAGTTCGAGTTCGGGTTGGGTTGGGTTAATTTCAGGCCGAGTAAGTTTCAATTCATGCCAAAACAGTAATTGTAGGTAAGTTTCAGATAAAAATAAAATTTTAAGGATTAATATGAACCAAAATATACCTTAGGGTGCCGAAATATTTTACAATTTGAAATATATATATATATATATAATTATAAATAAATTTAATTAAACTAAAATTTTAAAGTGAATATTAGGACTAAAATGAAAATTTTAAACAAGTGAGGACCTAAAAGGTAATTAATCACTAAGCAAAACAATTGGAGGCAAATGTCAAATGGGCAATTAATTATTGAATCAAATTTAAAAAGATTCTATTTGGATTTTGGAGGGAAAGAACCTAAAAATTATGGGGATTAATTTCCCTCCAAAATTTTGTTTTTCCCTCCTATCAATTATTTTTTCATGATTTCAATTAAAGTGAAACGGCGGGAGGTAAAGTTTCCCACCCGCTTTGGTTTTTAGGTTAGGATAAATTATTTTTTAGCCCTCCAACTTTAGATATTTTCATTTAAGTCTCAAAATTTCGCTTTTAGGTTTTAATTTAATTCAATTGAACCCTAATTTAAATTAATTTAATTGAAATTCCACATTTATTTTTAAAATCTTTTTAATTATTCCCGTGATTTATGCTTCTAAGTTTTAATTTAGCTCAATTGGATCATAAGTTTAATAAGTTAATTCAATTCGAACATTATTATTATACCATGTAAATTTTGATTTAATATAATTATACAAAAAAAATTATTTGGATGTAAATATATAATTGTACACATGAAAGTTGAAACTTTAGTTTAGTTCAATTGTACATATGAAACTTTGATTTAAATATTTAGTCAAATTCAAATGCATAAATTAGCAAGTTGAATCGAAATTAATCTCGTAAATCAATAACCATATACTAAATCATAAGACATTAATACTAAATCCAAAACCATAAACCTTAATGAATCAAAATTAATCTCATAAACCAATAACCATAAGGTAAATCATAAATCATTGTGTAACACCCGGGTTTAGGGGTTAGGTGAAAATAATATTTTAATATTATTTTGGGTTCGGTTCTATGATTTAAATAATGGTCCGGGTTTGGCTTTCAAATTAATTAAATTTATGATAGACTAAGTTTTGGAAATTAAAAACCCCAAATGACCATGGAAAATATGTTCTTGTGAATAATCTATTTCATTAAGGGCAAATGGGTCATTGGACTTTAATTCAAAACAAAACAAATAAAAACCCAATTTTTATTACCTATCTTCCCCCTCTCTCCCAAAGAATCAGACAACCTCCCCAAGCAATTGAAGCTACTATTCCATTCCCAAAGCTTCTTCATTTCAACTCCGAATTTGAAGGTGAAGGTAATTTTGAACTCCCCTCACCTCCCTCTTCTCAAAAGTACCCTTCATTTTCATTTTCATGAAGTTTCTAGAAAATAGAGATTTTGAATGTTTTGATTAAAAATGGTGTCTTTATGTTGCAAAGTTAAATGTTTTGATTTAATATGCTTAGTAATGGTGTATAGAGGCCAAATGATGCTACATATATGAATTTCAAATGATTTGGGGCAATTTTCGGAATTGGGTTTTGAGAGGGTTTTTGGAGGGTTTTAAAGGGGGTTTTGGGGTTGTTTAAGGTTGGTTCTTGAGGGCTGTAGGTAGTATGATATATGAGGATCATTTTGGATGAAATTGAGGCTTGTTTGGGTGCTTGAAATGGAAGAAATCAGTGGGTTATAGAGGCTACTCGAAAATTCTGTTTTGTGACCTTGTTTGGGGTGTTGAATGCTTGTTAATGTTAATCCGGGTTGTTTCCGATGATGTGTTATTGATTCGAACGTTTTGGTTGTGTTTGAGATGATTAGAATCGAGCTTGGGCATCGGTGAAGCATCGGAAGTGAATCCGGAGAGTTGAAGGTTGTGGCTTGCTTGGCCTTGTGCTTGGAAGCTTAGGTGAGTGGTTGACTTCCTTGAATGATTTTAAATTAGTAGGTTCGAGTATGTGGACTAGGTTGGGCTTGGTAGACCCACCTAGAGTTAGGATTAGGGTGGTAGCCTAATCCTAATCTTGATCTAAGCCTTTGGATGAACTCAAATGTATGTATGTATATGCCTCGTATGTCTTGTGATATGAATGCTTATGTATATTGTTTTATACATGTGAATTGAGGCATGGGTTGTATTGCTTAAAGCATGCATGGTGATGGTTCATGGTTGTGTTCATGGTGAGTACGTGCTAAGCACGGAAATGATTGAAATGAGAAATGTGGAATGAGTAAAATATTGGCACTAGTATACTTAAATACAAATGATCGATCATTAGGATGTTAGTGTGTACACATGAGTCTAAAGTCGCGCGTGGCCTTGGTGGCGTTGAGTCACCAAGGAGGAGTACGGGTACGCCCGGAAATGGTAACTAAATATAGTCGGTGATGAGTGGAATCCCATCGACGGGGCGTGAGGATGAGTGGAATCCCCTCCGCGAGACCGGTGATGAGTGGAATCCCACCGAGGTAATGTGGTTGTTGGATATGAGTTTCCAACGTGTCTATCCGCGTATTTGAGTCATAACTAGGTGCCAATGTTGATTGATGTGTGTATCAATGTGTTGAGGTATATGAGCTGTTTGGATGTTTATATGTGATTGCATGTATGGTAGTTTTGAGCTCATAATTGTGGCATACATGTGATATATTGCTTATGCATTTGTACCTTGTGGGCTCTTGGTAAGTGTTAATGGCTTTGGCTAGATCGTGCTCGGACCCTGCAATGTTGAGGTTTGTTTTTAGAGCTTACCCTCACTAAGCATCATTGCTTACGCTCTCTTTGTTCAACATTGCAGATTCTTAGTTCGTGGGTTGCTCGGGCAAGAGGAGGGCCTCCAAGTGTGGTTTTGGATTGAATTCACTAAGTATGGATTTTAAATTTTTAGACATGTAATGGTTGAGCAATGGGACGTGTAATGTTTTGTGGTTGTTGTTGGTTGATAGGAGCATGTGTAGACTCCTTTATATTTATGGCTTTTGCATGGTTGTGTTGCCATGGTGAATGTTAACTTATGTCTATTTGCTTGCTTGATATGTTGGGCTATGCTTTAAGAGCTTATACTGGTGCTTGAATGATGTTTGATCGAATGCATGGATTTGAGATGTGGCCTTGGTTTTAAGCATGTCTAAATATTGTTGAAGTATGCTTGTATGATTGCTATACCTTAATTCGTCTTGTCTTGATGTTGCTTGGTGTTTAGGAGGTGTTTTGGGGCGTTCTTGTGCCTCAAAACAGCCCAGAAAATCTGCAGACAGGGGGGTGTTTCGGAATGGGTCCCCGTGTTCCGAAACGGCCCCTGTGTAAATGGCCTGCCGTTTCGAAACGGATGAGGGTCGTTCCGGAACGTTTTCGCTACTGGAATTTTGAGAAATTGGCGAGATGAAACCGTTCCGAAACGGGCCTTTGAAGTTCCGAAACGGTCAAATCTCGTTGACCACGAGATATTGACCGTCAAGGTCGTTCCGATACGGGTCACCCCTGTTTCGGAACGGTCACCTTGTGGTTGACCCAGGCCCGTTGACCAGGTCAGGGCGTTTCGGAACACCCTATAGGTATTTCGAAACGGCCTGCTGGAATAAGGTAAAATGGACTGTTTATGTTTGTTTGGTCGGTGAGTGATGCGTTGTTTGGTTCTTCCGCTGCTGTGCTTCACATAGGGTTATAATTGCATCTAGATAAGATTAATGTTAAAAGAAATTTTCCGGGTCGTTAACCGAGGGGAGGCCTTAACGGGTTTCGCTTCGGTTTTCCCCGTGTGGCCCACTCGGACCGGTCATCCGACCAGACCGGGACGAGGGGGTTACACATTGATACTAAACCCTAAACTTTAAGGAATCCAAATTAATCACATAAACCAATAACCCTAAACTAAACAATAAACTAAACCATAAATCTTAAAGAAACGGAATTAATCTCATAAACCAATAACACTAAACTAAACCATAAACTGTTAATATTAAACCATAAATCTTAAGAAATTATGTTGACAACATTTAGATATTTAATAAAATTTTTAAATATTTTTATATAGTACAATTTATAAATATAAAAAATTAAACATATTAATTTAATCATAGTTAACCATGTACCTTAAATTGTGAAGATGCATTTTGTCACACTATAATATAATAAATTTATAATCTCACAAATTCATCAATTGTAACTTATTAGTAATTACAAGTCAGATAAATACCAAGTCAGGTAAATATCAGATCAATTCAATAACAAGTCAGGTCATTTACAAGTTGATTCAATTACCGATCAGGTTCAAAACATGTCAGGTTGATAACAAGTTGGGTAAGATCAGTTATTTACCAGCTTAATCTCGGTTCAGGTTCATATTAGGCTGGATGCAGGTCGGGTTCGATTTTCACATTATCATGTTGATTTCGGGTTCAGGTCGTTCTCAGGTCGGGTTCAGATCCAAAAGTTTCAGGTCCAATTCGGGTTCAGGTCAACACCAGTTCAGACTCGAATCGATTTCAGATCACCACCACCTCGGGTCACAAGCAGTTCTGACTCAAGTCGGTTTCAGTCAGTTTTGCAGGTCGGGTCAGCTTTTTACATCCCTAGTTTCTGGGTTTTGATGGTATGTTAAGAGTTTTCTTTTCTTTACACATTTGTATGAGGTTTTTAGTAGACTAGTCTTTTTTTCTCTCTTTTTGATGCATTGTAATCTGTATTTGTAATATCATTCATGGTGTTTAATAAAATTCAGATGTCATTGTTAAAAAAAACTCTAAAACCTTAACTCTTATATTCTAAACCATAAACCTTAAATCCTAAATCTTAAATTCTAAATTCTATAACATATACCCCATAAACTCTAAATCTTAAACTAAACACTTAACTCCTAAATTTGACGAGCACATGTAATTTTTAGTTTACACATGATGTGTATCAAATTTTTTCCTCTATTATTTTTAATATGTAATATTTTGACTAGTCGACGGTGACATCAATAAAATGTCTATTTTAGACATGCTGTTAAAAAAGTATTCTTAGATAAAGTGAAAATTAAATTTACAAATTAATAAGGGTTAAACTTGTCATTTTAAATCCAAACAATTTTTTCAACTACAAAAGCTAAAAAAATATAACTTTTGGGTTTGCGTTAATAATCACTTTTCAAAAGTGTTTTTTCTATCAAAATTTAAATATTTTTCATTAATTATTAGGTGGATAAGTGATTTTGGTTCTCCAAACTCAATAAAAGAACATGCTAATTATGTTGGTCGTCGACTGATGTGTGATATAGAAAAGGACTAGAGATTAATTATATTTAAATATTTAACATTTTTATTTAAAAATAAAATTTTATCTACATGTATATGGAGTTGTCGGCAGAAGTGTTAGTAGGGATGTAAAAAGCTGACTCGACCTGCAAAACTGACTGAAAACGACTTGAGTCAGAACAGCTTGTGATCCGAGGTGGTGGTGATCCGAAATCGATTCGAGTTCGAATTGGTGTTGACCTGAACCTGAGTGGGGCTTGAAAATTTTGGATCTGAACCCGACCTGAGAACGACATGAACCTGATAATGTGATAATCGAACCCGACCTGCATCTGACATGATATGAACCCGAACTCGAAATTAACCAGGTAAATAACTGATATTACCTGACTTGTTATCAACATTACGTATTATGAACATGACTTGTAATTGACTCAACTTGTAAATGATCCGATTTGTTATTGAAATGGTCTGATATTTACCTGACTTGTAAGTTATAAATTTACAATTGATGAAGTTTTAAGATTATAAATTTACTATATTAAAGTGTGAGAAATATGTGCTTCACAATTTAAGGTACATATCATTAAATTAATAAACTCGCTTAAGACTATTACATTCTTTACGTGAATTGTTATTGAAATTACTAATTATGATCATTAATTTAGTAAACATGTTTTCTAGAGTAATTATGATCATTATATTAAAAAAATTAATTATAAGTTTAATTTATGATTATTAACTTTATTAGATTAGAAAATAGATTATATAAAATGACTTTTAATATCAATAAATTTAATTCATGACTTTAATATATATAATTATAATAAAACATGATTTTACTTGTGATAATATCAAAACATGAGAAACTTTATAAATGTGATAGTAACTTCACAATTTCTAAAATTAAGAAACACTATAAATGTATAAATTAAATTTATTATAATTTAGTACAATAAAATTACAATTAAATCAACTAAATTAATTTATGTTAAAATTTAAGCTCTCAATTGTTATAGCAAAAGTATTACAAGGCTGAAAGCCCGACTTTGCTACTAAAAATTTCATCATTGAGCTTTTATTTATCTCAAAATATCTAAATATTGCCAACACGATTAAATTATGAGCATCTTTTCAGCTTTAAAAGCCAAAAATGCCACCAATATAATTTAACCATGAGTAATTACTTAGATAAGATTTAAGAACTTACAACAATTTTGCTCAATCATAATTCAGACCAACAATAGTTTACATTGTAAACTTTACAAGATAACAAGCAATCATCATCAATTCAACATTAAGACCAGTCAAGGCAAGCAACAATCATTTAGACTAAGCCAGTCAGGCAGCATCAAGCATCATTTTCAGCATTTAAACCAAACCAGACAACAAGCATTTAGACCAGGCCAGACAGGCAACAACAAGCATCATTTGCAACATTTAGACCAGGTCAGACAACAAGCAATAAGTATAAATTCAGCATTTAGATCAAGCCATGCAAAAGGCAACAAACAAAATTCAACGGTAAAACCAAGGAAATATGATGGCCAATAGTGACAAACATTTCTAACTTTACCAAACCCTTACAAAAGTGTCAAACCTTTAATAGCAAATAAAAACAGAATTATTCACAAAATATTTCAAATATTAGAAATATTTTCAGATATCAATGAAATAAACATAATAAATATAAAGATTGAAGTTACCTTTAAATATTGGAAATATTTACCTTTAAAGGAAAGAATCATTAACTACAACAAAGATTGACCTCCTAAACAACGAGTATGAGAACTTCAAGATGGAACTAGATGAAGACACCATAAATATGTTCAATAGATTATCCACCATCACAAATGGACTTAAAGGCTATGGAGAAATCATTCCGGAAGACAAGCTTGTCCGAAAGCTTCTATATTCTCTTCCTAAGTAATGGGACTCAAAGAAGACCGTCATCATCGAAGCCAAGAATCTCAAGACTTTAAAGCTTGATGAACTCATGGGGTTTCTTCTCACTCATAAAATTATGAAGAAAAGAAAAGAAGAGGAGAAGAAGAAGGAAGAGATAAAGAAGATGGGGAAGAAGAAAATCTTGGAGCTTGGCATCAACACTAATGTCATGGCTCTCAAGTCCTCTAAGTGCAACCATGTTGAATCAAGTGAAGAAGAAGAGATGGCTTATCTCTTCAAAAAATTTGCCTGATTCATTAAGAGCAAAATGAATGAATCCAAGCATGAATCGAGGAAGAAAGAGAAGGCAAGCTCTTCAAGCCATAAGAAGAAGACATATGTGGCTACTTGGAGTGATGAAGACTCCACCGACAATGAACAATCCAACCTTTGTCTTATGGCCATCGAAGAAGATTCAAGGGTACTTCTAACTAGGGGTGTGAAAAACTGACCCGACCTGGTAACCTGCCTGAAACCCGATCGAGTCAGAACCTGGTTTAACCCGAGAATTCAAAGACCGAACTCGACCTGAACCCGACCGAAACGAACCCGAACCCGAATTTGACTTGTAACTGTAGAAACCGAACCCGAACTGCACCCGACTGAAGTGAACCCGAACCCGAATTTGACCTGTTACTGTAGTAACCGAACCCGACCTGCACCCGACCGAAACGAACCCGAACCTGAGACTAACCTGCCAGATAACCGATTTAACCCGACCTGTTTGGACCCGACCTGAAATGAACTCGACCTGAAATGAACCCGACCTGTTTTGAACCCGACCTGTTTTGAACCTGAACTGTTCTTGACCTGAACTGTTCTTGACCTGAACTGTTCTTGACCTGAACTGATATTGACCTGAACTGTTATTGACCTGAACTGATATTGACCTGAACTGATATTGACCTGAACTGATATTAACCTGAACTAATATTATTATTTGATTTGCTAATAATGATAATTATCTGACATTTAAAGAAGTTATATTTAATGAATATAAAATAATGTCAAGTATTGAAAATTTTAAAATTAATAATAATTTCAAGTATTAATAAATTAATTAACTTAACTTCAATTAAAAGATAAATTGAATTAATAATAATTTTAAGTATTAATAAATTGTATTTCTAATTAACTTGACTATTATTTTAAAATAACTTCAAAGATAAACTATTATACTTAATTAACTTAAGTGAAATGAATAACCATTATTAATTTAAAATTTTATACTTAATAAAATTAAGTTAAATGAGTAAAAATTATTAAATTAAATCTATATTCTTAATTAAAATAAGATGACTTAAATTTTTTATTATATGAATAAATTAATGCTAAATAATTATTTTTTTATACATTCTGACTCTACAACAATGTCGGTTCGGTGCCCGGGCAATTCACATGGCCGGTAAAATTCCCAAAATACCTTTTTTCTCTCTATCTTGTTATTTATTACTTACTTATTTTATTATTAATATTTATGGTATATTATTAATATGGTCATTAAAATCTGACAATACTCTCTCTCCTATTTATAGTAGTTGACTGAGATGATGTAGAGCTGACATCAGTGTGCCAACTGGATCCAGCTAATGGGGAGAAGAAGAACATAATTTGTGGCAAAGCTTACGGACCAATGAATGAGCGCCACCTGTCATATTTGAGCGGGAAAAATGGGTTTTCAGCTTTAGTTGTGTTTGTTGGGCTATTGTTTACCAAATTTGGGCGGGAATAATCATTAGGAACTTAATTTGTGGTTTAGGGTTTAGATTAAATGTTTAGGGTTTAGGGTATTAGGGTTTAGTGTTTATGAAGCCTTTAGGTTTAGGGTAATTCTAGATCGAGGGTTTAGTGGTTAGGGTTAATTACTGATGCTTTAGGGTTTAATGCTTAGGGTTTAGAATTAGATATTAGGGGTTTAAACCTTAAACCCTAATATTTAATCAATGAACCATAATCCCTAACCCTAAACCCTAAACAATAACCACTACCCTCTAAACCATAAAACCCTAATATTTAATATATAGCTCATAGTCCGTAATCCTAGATCGAGGGTTTAGTGGTTAGGGTTAATTACTCATGCTTTAGGGTTTAATGCTTAGGGTTTAGAATTAAACATTAGGGGTTTAAACCTTAAACCGTAATATTTAATCAATGAACCATAGTCCCTAACCCTAAACCCTAAACAATAACCACTAACCTCTAAACCATAAAACCCTAATATTTAATCTATAGTTCATAGTCCGTAATCCTAGATCGAGGGTTTAGTGGTTAGGGTTAATTACTCATGCTTTAGGGTTTAATGCTTAGGGTTTAGAATTAGACATTAGGGGTTTAAACATTAAACCCTAATATTTAATCAATGAACCATAGTCCCTAACCCTAAACCCTAAACAATAACCACTACCCTCTAAACCATAAAACCCTAATATTTAATCTATAGCTCATAGCCCGTAATCCTAGATCGAGAGTTTAGTGGTTAAGGTTAATTACTTATGCTTTAGGGTTTAATGCTTAGGGTTTAGAATTAGACATTAGGGGTTTAAACCCTAAACCCTAATATTTAATCAATGAACCATAGTCCCTAATCCTAAACCCTAAACTCTATACATTTAATTACAAATAATAATAATAATAATAATAATAATAATAATAATAGTAATAAAACTAATAATAATAATAAGCATAGTAAATATATAATAATAATAATAATTGTATTTAAGTATATAATAATAATAATAATAATAATAATAATAATAATAATAATAATAATAATAATAATAATAATAATAGTAATAATAATAATAATAATATTACTAATCATAGTAATAATAATAATAATAATAACTAATAATAATAATAATAAAAACTAATAATAATAATAAGCATAGTAAATATATAATAATAATAATAATTGTATTTAAGTATATAATAATAATAATAATAATAATAATAATAATAATAATAATAATAATAATAATAATAATAATAATAATAATAATAATGTAACCCCCTCGTCCCGGTCTGGCCGGATGACTGGTCCGAGTGAGCTACACGGGGAAAACCGAGTGAAAATTCCCTAAGGAACTCTCCCTCGGTTAGCAACCCTATTTTTTTTCATTTTAATGTTGTCTAGATGAGAATTACATCCTGGGTGATCATACAGCGGAACAATATTTACGAAACAATCAATCGGACCCAGACTAACACTTAAAAGCCCATTTTTAAAGTTATCCTGCAGGCGGTATCGATACCCTTAAAGGGGGTATCGATACCCCTTTGACTAGGTCAACAGGGTTTGGTCAACCTGAGGAGACAGTATCGATACCCCAAATGAGGGTATCGATACCCTCCCCTAAAGTTGACTTCCCACGGTCAAAGCCAAGACAACGGTATCGATACCCTTAAGATGAGTATCGATACCGAAATCGACAGTAGCTCCAGTGGCCAAAAAGGTATCGATACTCCCCCTCGAGTATCGATACACGAGGCCTGAAACCACAGGGTAGTATCGATACCAGATCAACGGTATCGATACCCCAGCTACGAAACTGCAGGTTTGAGCTGATTTAGAGCACAAGGAGGCCCCTAAATCCCTCTAACACCTCAACCAACACACTATCATCAATCCCTAAGGCAAGCCAACCATAAAGCGTGCATATTTAAGCCAAGGAAGACAATCAAACATGGATTTAAGCATTCATACATAGCACTCTAGTTAAAGGGCAATTCATGCAATATTGGCATACTCAAAACACAAAGGGCCTTAAAAGGAACGAGACATCTTGAAAGGTTTGCATTCATACACTATGCAACCTAAACATTCTAAAACATGCCATCGAACATCAAACATTCAACGTAGTATAACATGCTTACAAACCCATGATCAAACCAAAAACAACATCAATCAAATGAGTCACACACGCTCATTCAAAGACCCTTGCCACATTGCTAGCTATTACAAAATCGATAACCATACTTGAGCTACAAACTTGGAAGCCCTTCTTGCCTTGCCTCGAGCTAACACCACGCTAGTGATCTGCATTGTTGAACATTGAGAGCGTAAGCTATAAGCTTAGTGAGGGTGCTCGAAAACGGAAAACATCAACAATGCAGGGTTCAAGCATGTAATCCTAGTCTCATACATATCAAGCATTTCATAAAAACGAGTAGACTTAGCTAGTCTTTCAAGTGGCATATGTGGTCTCTCATTCCTAGTAACATTATACATCAATATCAATTATCATGTACAAAACCATATATCAAAACCACATATCACCATCATATATCACATTACGTAAACAAGTTTAATTGGCCACTTTAATTACCCCGATTGTGCGGATATAAACCTTGACAACACTTTACCTCGGTGGGATTCCACTCATCACCGGACCTTGCATGTGCGGGATTCCACTCATCGCCACATGCCCTACGGATGGGATTCCACTCATCATCCCGTAGAAATATAATAAGCTTCCGGTGGAATGCCACATCACCGTACTCCTCCTTGATGACTTAACGCCATCAAGGCCACGTACGTTTTGACTCAATTTGTGTGCACACTATCCTAATGATCGATCATTTACAACCGGTAATTATTTAGTGCCAAATATTATAACCACAACACATATCATCAACCACATATCATCAACACATTCATGCTCCACACATATATCCACATCATGATATACATATACATACACCATCTAATCACAAGCATTTGAGCATAGTCATCAAGCACATAGCATTCAAGGAAATTAGACTAAGTTAACTACTTGGATTAGAAGGAAGTGGCCTACCAAGCACACTTGCACACACACACACTACTCATGCTCGAACCAAATTAAAAACAAGTTTAGACCACTCACCGTCCTTCCTTAGCAAATCGAACAATCCTCCTACGCACCCGGATTCGGTCCCAAAGCTCCTTCAACGTTTCCCCTTGCTTCTAGCCAAGCAAAACACACTTATTACACCACAAATCAATGCTAAAGCTCAACTATCAATTCACTTCACAACGTAGACCAAATTTCACAAATTCCCCAAATCACAAAATCTCCCAAAACTCAATTTTCGTGCTTCCCAAAACCCTTGCTGAAAAACCCACTTCCAAACACCCAAATGGCTTCCAAAGCATCCCAAAACACTCTCATACCATAGGTAAATCATCAGCCCACCAATTTTAACACAAAACCCACAAAAAACTCAAGTTTTACAACCTTAAATCTAGCCCTAAGACCTTACTACGAATTTCTATCAAAATTCAACCAAATTTAAGTATGTGGTGTATTTCATCATGCTTAAACAAACCCCCAACATAATTTAACAAAACAAATTAAAAAGCCCCATCAAAAACCCCAAATTTCATATGAACCCTAATTTTCAAAACCCACAATTTTTGAAATTCAAGACCATGGTTAGATAGAGATTGAAGAGGAGAGTTAGAAAATATAATTACCTTTGAAAAACGTCTTGGATTGAGGAAGAAAATGAATGGAATAGGGTTTGTAGTGTTGAGAGAGTTTGAAAAGAGAAGATGGGGTTTTAACATGAAAAGGAGATAGGAAAGAGGGAAGACAATTTTTTTGTTAAAGTAGTCTAGCTTTTTAAAAGTTTTTGGTAAAATTGCAACATTGGTCCCTCCCCTTTCAAATGAAGCTTAATTAGGTCACTACTTGAAGTTGAATTATTTTAATTAAATTTAATTTGGCTCGAATTATAACCCGGCTAACTCCTAGGCCCAAAACACGGGTGTTACAAATAATAAATCCTAAACCCTAACCACTAAACCCTAAAACCTAAACGCTAAAAACAAAAACCATTAATCTATCAATATATATATTATATGTACGTATGTATGTACGTATCATTTTATGAACAATAAACCCTAAACCTTAAACCCTAAAAACCATAATCCATCAATATATATATAATACATGTAGGTATGTTTGTATTAATTTAAGATCAATAAACCCTAAACCCTAAACCCTAAAAACCATAATCCATCAATATATATATATAATTAATGTAGGCATGTTTGTATTAATTTAAGATCATTAAACCCTAAACACTAAACCCTTAAACCCTAAACCCTAAAGCCTAAAAACCATAATCCATCAATATATATATATATAATTAATGTAGGCATGTTTGTATTAATTTAAGATCATTAAACCCTAAACCCTAAACCCTAAACCCTAAACCCTAAAAACCATAATCCATCAATATATATAATATATGTAGGTATGTTTGTATTAATTTAAGATCAATAAACCCTAAACCCTAAACCCTAAACCCTAAAAACCAGAATCCATCAATATATATAATTAATGTAGGCATGTTTGTATTAATTTAAGATCACTAAACCCTAAACACTAAACCCTTAAACCCTAAACCCTAAAAACCATAATCCATCAATATATATATATATATAACTAATGTAGGCATATTTGTATTAATTTAAGATCATTAAACCCTAAACCTTAAACCCTAAAAACCATAATCCATCAATATATATAATTAATGTAGACATGTTTGCATTAATTTAAGATTACTAAACCTTAAACACTAAACACTAAACCCTTAAACCCTAAACCCTAAAAACCATGATCCATCAATATATATATAATTAATGTAGGCATGTTTGTTTTAATTTAAGATCATTAAACCCTAAACCCTAAACCCTAAACCATAACACCTAAACCCTAAAAACCATAATCCATCAATATATATATAATTAATGTAGGCATGTTTGTATTAATTTAAGATCAGTAAACCATAAACCCTAAACCCTAAACACTAAACCCTAAACCACAAACCCCAAACCCTAAAAACCATAATCCATCAATATATATATAATTAATATAGACATGTTTGTATTAATTTAAGATCAGTAAACCCTAAACCCTAAAAACCATAATCCATCAATATATATAATTAATGTGGGTATGTTTGTATTAATTTAAGATCCCTAAACCCTAAACCCAAACCCTAAACTCTAAACCCTAAACCCTAAAAATAAATCCAATAGTACCAACTATATATATATCATATATACGTAATCCCATAACCATAAACCCTAAACCCTAAACCCTAAACCCTAAACCGTAAAAATAAAAATCATAATCCGTCAATATATATAATACACATAACACAATAAACCATAAACCTGAAGGAACCCGATCTGAAATGAACCCGACCTGAAACGAAACCGACCTGAAATGAACCCGACCTGAAACAAAACCGACCTGAAAAGAACCCGACCTGAAACGAAACCGACCTGAAACGAACCCGACCTGAAACAAAACCGACCTGAAACGAACCCGACCTGAAACGAAACCGACCTGAAATGAACCCGACCTGAAACGAAACCGACCTGAAATGAATCCGACCTGAAACGAAACCGACCTGAAATGAACCCGACCTGAAACGAAACCGACCTGAAAACAGCCTGTCAATTAACCGTTTTGACCCGACCTGAAATGAACCGACCTGAAATGAACCCGACCTGAAATGAACCCGACCCGAAATGAACCCGACCCGAAATGAACCCGACCTGAAATGAACCCGACCCGAAATGAACCCGAACCCGAACCGAATCGAGTCAAAACAAAAAATGACCCGAAATGACCTGTAACCGATTTGACCCGACCTGACAGAGCCCGACCTGAAACCCAACTGTTGACCTGTTTTTACATCCCTACTTCTAACTCATCTATTTCAAATTCATATACATTTGATGAATTACAAAATGCCTATGATGATTTGCTTTTGGAATTTAAGACATCATTTTCTAAAAACAAAAAAACTGCTTTCAAATTTAAAAAGGAAAAATAATTTGCTTTCCAAAATAAATTTAGAGTTTGAAACAAAAATTAAAGATTTTGAACTTAAAGTTTTAAATTTACAAAACTTGCTTCAAACGATGGAAAAAGATCATCAAAAAGAAGTTGATCTTAAAAAGGAAAATGATTTGTTTTTCAATGAACTTCAAAAGAAAAACAATTTGGAAAAATCAAATTTTTATGTAAGACAATCTAGTGCCCCTAGATTTTTTAATAGCAAAGGGACCTCTAAGCATCAAGAAAAGGTTAATGCTTCATTTGCCAACAACATTATGATGAAAAAATTGTCTTAGGGCCTAAATTGTTCATTCTTTGTATAGACAACACTTGTGAGTTAAAATTGTCAAACTTGCTCAAGTGTTTAGAATTGAGTGAGTGCTTTATTGTGCAAACATCAACCTTGTAAGAGGGATTTTTGTTTGCTTATCTTTATCTCTTGTAGAGAGGGTTTGATCAAGCTTTGGGCTAGAAAGCTTTGATCGTTGTAAGAGTTTCCTCCTAAGCCTAGAAAAGGGGACGAATCAATTAGTAAATTGATTGTGAAATCTTTAGTAGGAAGCTAAGGTAGTGGATGTAGGTGCTTGTTAGAAGGCCGAACCACTCTAAATTACCATTTCTTTTATCTTTTAACTTCCACACCTCAATCACCCAAAAAACTAACTTCTCCACCACTTGGCAATCTATAACGATTGAAGGAAATCGAGCCTATCAAGTCTAACAGTACCAATATAAGAGTATACTTTATACCTTTTGATTTTGCAATACTTACATTGGACATTAAGGATGTAAAAACAGGAAATCAGATGAGTTTCAGATCGGATACATGTCATTTCATGTTGTTTTTCTGTTTTGACTCGATTCGTGTCGAGTGCGGGTCAATTTCAGGTTGGGTTCATTTCAGGTCAGGTTCATGTCAGGTCGGGTCAAAACGGTTAATTGACGGGTTAATTCAGGTTCGGGTAGACTTCAGGTCAAGTTCATTTCAAGACGGGTTCGTTTCAGCTCGGGTTCGTTTCAGCTCGAGTTCGTTGCAGGTCGGGTTTATTTCATAGCTCATACAAACACACACTCTTGCCACATTGCTAAGCTACTACATAATTGTTTAACCGTACTTGAGCAACAAAACTTGGAAAGCCCCTTACGCCTTGCTCCGAGCTAACACCACGCTAATGATCTGCATTGTTGAAAATGAGAGCGTAAGCTAGAAGCTTAGTGATGATGCTCTAAAATCGAAAACATCAACAATGCAGGGTTCAAGCATGTATTCCCTAATTCTTGTATACAACATGCATAGGTAAATCCACAAGTAGACCTAGCTAGTCTTTCAAGAGTCATAATATGGCATCTCACATCATACTAAGCTCAAATATCACATATCAATGTCATTCATCACAAGTATAAAAATAAGTTCAATTGGCCACTATTAGTTTACCCAGATGTGCGGATTTAATCTCAACAATCACATTACCTCAGTGGGATTACACTCATCACCGGACCTTGCATGGGCGGGATTCCACTAATCACCACATGCCCTACGGATGGGATTCCACTCATCATCCCGTAGAATATATATAAATTTCCGGTGGAATGTTACATCATTGTACTCCTCCTTGATGACTCAACGCCATCAAGGCCGCGTACGTTTTGACTCAATTTGTGTGCACACTAATCCTAATGATCGATCATTTACACCCGGTAAGTTAATTAGTGCCAATTTCATTTACCACATCACACAACCATCATTTACATCTCATGCTCATCATATACATATGTCAAGATTTATATACGTATACATATCAATCCATACATCACAACAACACATAGACAATGGCATGAATAGCATACTAAAATTCAAGGAGTTAAGTTACCAATTTAACTCTCACTTTGGAAAGGCCTACCAAGCACATTCCACACATACACCACACACACTTGAACCAATTTTTAAAACATATTTAAAGTCACTCACCACCCTTCCTTAGCAACCAAAGCAAGCCTCTTACAAGCCCAGATTCGATCCCGATGCTTCACCAATGTCTCCTCTTGTTTCTAGCCAAACAAAACACATCCATTACTTCACAAATCAATGTTAAAACTCACCCATCATCTCACCTCATAAGCACAAGCCAACTTCAATAATTTCCAATCCAAATAACCACCCAAAATACCCATTTTCGTGCTCCTTCAAAACCTAGCTGAAAATCCCATTTTCAAACATCCAAATGACACCCAAATGGTCCCATAACACACTCCTAACACACTTAAACCATCAACCCTCCAATTAAATCCTAAACCCCACCAAAAATCAAGTTTTAGGCACTTTAAACTTGGCTACAAAGACCCATTTCGGGTTTTCACCCAAACCTAACCATTTTAACATATTATATGCATTTTAAGGTGAATAAACTAAAACCCAACTTGATAATTTAAAACCAATTGAAAAATTAAGTAAAAACCCAAACTTTCATCAAACCTAAACTTTTCAAAAGTTGCTAGTTTCAAAATCTACAACCATGTATGGATAGAGAATGAAGAGGAGAGTCTAAAAAGGTGTTTACCTTTGAAAATGGCTTTGAGATGAAGATGAAATTTAATGGAATAGTAGATGAGGGTTTATGGAGTCATGGTTTGGGTTTCCACGTTGAAAGCAAAGATGAGGGAGGGAAGACCGCATTTTTGTTCTTTTTAACATTTTTAAAAGTTGTCTACCTTTTTAATTTCTTTTGGGTTAAATCACCAAAGTGGCCACTCCTCTTTATTTTAAAACCCCAATCAACTCAAGCCATGGTTAAAATGATTAAATTTAATTTTTACCGACTCGGACCACTAACCCGGCTAACTCCTAACCCCAAAACACGGGTGTTACACAAACATTGGACTAAATTACAAACAAAAAATATGGGTCAATTTGGAATAAAAATAAAGTTTTGGGGACTACAATGAACAAAGATATTAAATTAAAATTATAAACATTGGATTAAATTACAAAAAAAAGGATAGGGGTCAATTTGGAATAAAAATAAAGTTTTAAGGACTATAATGAACAAAGATATTAAATTAAAATTATAAACATTTAACTAAATTACAAACAAAAAAAGAATAGGGGTCAATTTGGAATAAAAATAAATTTTTAGGGACTATAATGAACAAAGATATTGAATTAAAATTATAAACATTGGATTAAATTACAAACAAAAAAGAATAGGTCAATTTGGACTAAAAATAATATATATGTATGTAGATAAATTTTGCTATATGTATATATATATATATATATATATATATATATATATATATATATATATATATATATATATATATATATATATATATATATATATATATATATATATATATATATAATATATATACGTGTGTATGTATGTATGTATGTATCATGTATGTATACATATAATATATATATGGGTAAACTATACTAATGACCACCGAACTATGGGGTTGGTGTCGATTTGACCACTATATTTTCAATTGTGTTAAATATACCACATAACTATTTAATTGGTTCCAATGTAGCCACCTGCCGTTAAAAAAACGGAAAAGTTGACGGGACTGTTAAAATAATTAGTATAATTACAAATTTGGTCCCCTTTATCTATACAATTTATCAATTTGGTCACCACCTTATTGGGGGATTTTAATTATTTGTATTTAACTAAATTAATTAATTTCCCCCCTCGAACCTAGGACCTTGGGGTAGTAGTACAAGAGTTTGCCACTGAGCCAAACATATACTTGTGATATGCGATACTAATAATAATATATGTCTTATACAATTGGAGAAAAAACAAACAAACAATATACACACCCTTGATAGGATTTGAACCTAGGAATCCTTAAGAGTTGTGGCATGGGTTTGCCACTAAACTAAATAAGTATTTTTGATATAAAATACTAACTATAATATTTTTTTTTGAAGTATATGAATTATTGATTCATCATCTGCAATATCTAGAACATTTGTGAAATCTTACCGATTGTTCTCTACTTCACCGTTTCCCCTTGTATAAACAATTTTGTTGATCTAAAACAATGAAGACAATATAAGAGGTTTTCTTGGCACATTCAATAAACAGATTGAGAAGAGAGAGTTAATACTTAATATATGAAGAGATTGCATTGCTATTTGTGCCAAAGACATTAATAGTAAATCACTTGGTGGTCAAAATTATAACCAATTAAGTGAAGGACACTGAAGTTTATTTATTAATATCCAGAAAAGTCAGAAACTTGAGTTAAACGACAAACTAAGCTGCTAAATACAAATGTCTGTAAACCATATTTAGGGTTAGAGCCTTTAGCATCTCTACAAATTTGGTTTTGGAGATGTCAGCTATTTGAATTCTTTTTCTTGTGAGTCAAGATGTGTTTGAAGATGCTGATCTTAACATGCCAAATGATCTCATTAAAAATCAGAGTGGAATAAATTGAGGGGTAGTTATTGCTAGCAGGGATGACAGATTTCTTAGGGTGCAGGATATAATTTGTTGAATACTAGGGTGAGTTGATGTGTTTAGATTACCGGTGTGAAATCTTTTCAAACATTAGCAATATTACCGAGTTTGAACCAGAGACTAGTTAGATCTAAAATATGAATGTGGTATACGTCTTTAGTAAAAGGAATCACTCATAAATTTTTACAAGATTCTTCTCCTAAAGACTTATTTCCTGCAGGTTATTGGCAACCACCTGCCAATTAAAAGTTAAAGGTACATGGTAATGCATTACTTCTTCTTTTCCTTTCAAAATTTTAATTTTACAAACAAACGCATACATTCTGTTGTTAGTAGTTTCCAACAGTTGTTCTCGATTAGGTCATCATTGATGACTCTTATCAGGAGGGTAAGCAAATGAAGATTGATACTTTGATATTAGGGTTAAAACTTTGTGAAATTCTTTCTTCAGTCTAAAGTCCTAGCCATTAATGACCTCAATTTTACATGACAAGGAACATCATGCATAGTTTGATACTTTGATTCATATTGTACGGATAAGTTGGCATTATGAAAAACTGAACTTATTTATGCAGAAATAAACTATGATCTTAAGAAACTACTGGTAATTTTCTTTCCATCCAAATATAATAATCCTCTTGCTCCCTCTATATAAAATTTGATATCCTAGTGAAATTCTTTCATATCAAAAATACTTATTTGGTTTAGTGGCAAACCCATGCCACAACTCTTAAGAATTCCCAGGTTTGAATCCTACTAAGGGTGAGTATATTGTTTGTTTTTTCTTTCTCCAATTGTATAACACATATATTATTATTAGTATTGCATAAAACAAGTATATGCTTGGCCCAGTGGTAAACTCGCGTGCTACTCCCCTAAGGTTCCAGGTTTGATTCCTACCAAGGGTTGTTCCTTGGTTTTCATTTTTCTACTCCGGGTGACACGTGTCACCACCTGATTGGAGGGGGAAATTAATTAATTTAGTTAAGGGAAAACTACACCGGTGGTCCCCAAACTATTACCATTTTCCTATTTTGGTCCCCAAACTATGTTTTTCGGCAAAATCGTCCATTCTGTTACATAGTTCTCCTGTTTTAGTCCCCGGCGTTAAATAACTAACGGTTTTGCTGACATGACATTTTTTGGGACCACCAGTGTAGTTTTCCCTTTAGTTAAATACAAATAATTAAAATCCCCCAATAAGGTGGTGAAACGTGTCACCACCTAATTAAAATAAATAAATTTTATTAGATTAAAATTAGGATCAAATTGATTGATTGTATAGATAAAGAGGACCAAATTTGTAATTATACCAATTATTTTAACAGCCCCGTCAACTTTTTCGTTTTTTTAACGGCAGGTGACTACATTGGAACCAATTAAATAGTTATGTGGTATATTTAACACAATTGAAAATATAGTGGTCAAATCGACACCAACCCCATAGTTCGGTGGTCATTAGTATAGTTTACCCATATATATATATATATATATATATATATATATATATATATATATATATATATATATATATATATATATATATATATATATATATATATATATATATATGTAAGTATGTATGTATATATATACACACATACATATATATTTATATATGTATATATATACATTAATACGTATATATATACATATATGTGTATGTATGTTATGTATGTATACCCATAAACCTCAAACATTAACCCCTAAAGTATATATATGTATATGTATACTTATATACATTAATATATATATATATATATTCATTAATACATATACACATTAATATATATATATATATGTAGTATGTACGTATTAGGGTTTTGGGTTTAGAATGTAAGTTTTAGTATGTATATGTATATATATATATTAATATATGTAGGTGTATTAGGGTTTAGTATGTATATGTATATGTATATGTATATGTATATGCATATGTATATGTATATGTATTCATTAATATGTATATATACACATTAATACGTATATATGTAGTATGTACGTATTAAGGTTTATGATTTAGAATATAAGTTTTAGTATGTATATATATGTACGTGTATTAGGGTTTAGGGTTTACAATGTATGTATTAGGGTTTAGGGTTTACAATGTAAGTTTTAGTATGTATACAATCACTAATAATTAAAGACTTTACCCCTAAACACTAACAATCAACTTGACACATGTACCCCTAAACCCTAAATAAGAGCCCCTAAATCTTACAATAACTAATAATTAAAGACTTAAAATGCAAATCAAATCCCTAAACGTATAATTAAAGTACAAACATAATCTCTTAATCCCTAAACTAACCCTATAATAATTAAAGCAAATCAAAAGGCTTAATAATTATCAATTTATGAAGCATGACCTAATTGAAAGAAATCTATAGAAACTAAACCAAAAGTTAGAGCTAAAAAAACTAAAACCTAAACATTAAGCATCTAATTAAGGCTTTCCCCCATTTAATTTTAATTAATTAATTTATTTATTTATTTATTGTCGCCCAATTTTTAGTTTATAGATTAATTACCCTTTAAGGCCTTATTTTTTAAAAAGTTTTTATTTTAGTCCTAATTTAAGTTTTAGTTTAATTCAATTTAGTCACAATTATTTTTAAGTTTAATCTAATAATTAATTGCCCATTTGGCATTTGCCGCACATTTTTCTCTTAGTGGTTAATTATCCTTTAGGTCCTCACTCGTTTAAAAATTCTCATTGTAGTCCTAACATTCACTTTTAAATTTTAGTTTAATTCAATTTAGTCACAATTATATATATATATATATATATATATATATTAAATTTAGTCCTAACATATTTTGGTTTATATTAATCCTTAAAATTTTATTTTTATCTGAAATTTACCCACAATTACCAGACTGAAGTCTATTTGTACACGGTAAGACCTGACTTGAACTTCAACCGAAACTGATATTACCCAACCTGAATTTTATCCGTCAACGACATGACCCGATCTGAACATGGCCCGACCTGAAGTCTATTCGAACCTGAATTAATCGATTTAGACCCGAACCGTGTTGGCCTGAATTGAAACTTACCCGACCTGAAATTAACCCGACCCAAACTCAATCTGATTTGAAATCAACATGACAATGACCCGAAACTGAGTCGACCCAGACCCGACTTGATTCGAGTCGAAACATTAAACTGACCTGACATAACCTGTATTCGATTTGACCTGACCTGACCTAAAACCTGAACGATTACTTGATTTCACATCCCTAAGTGTTAGCCACCCACTAGTAAGGGGTGTTCATATACGAGTACCCGAATTTTCGGGTACCTGAAACTTCAGGTACCCAGAATTTTTGGGTACCAAAAATTCAGCCTGTGACCCGGCCCATAAGAATCGGGTACCAGGTACCCGGTTCACCTTTTTTATATATATATTTTTAAATCTATTTTTTTAAAATACACTAGAAACATATAAAATTTCATAATATATATTTCAAACACAAATATTATTGATTTGAGGTTAGTTTTAAGAGAGAAATATTTGGATATATATATATATATATTAAAGTTTATCAACAAAAGAATGTATTAAAAATATTAATCTCGAACATGATTTTTTTTTTCAAATCTCATATTGACAAATTAATATAAGTATTGTTAAAAGAAAATTATAACTTAAAAGTATATAATACAAGTATAAAAAGAAGTTAGGGATTTAAAATTAATTTTAGGGGAAAATAGTAAGAAACCTACAATAAAAATAGAATTTAAAATTTAAAATATATAATTATTAAAATTATCGGGTCGGGTACCTGGTTATAAAAAAATTCAGCTCTGACCTGGCCCGAAAAATTTAGGTATTTTTAAATAAATACCTGTTAATTTTCAATCGGGTCGACAAGTTAGGTAGTTCGTGTCAGGTATTTTTGAACACCCCTACCCACTAGTTCACTAGGACAACAAAGGAACTCCCCTACTTGGAATTATGGTGCGCAAAAAATTCGATTCAAATTATCTGAGTCGTTTATACGACGATTCAATCCAAAAATTCAAAAATTCAAATTGTTTTTTTTAATTTTCAGATAATTCAAATCGGATATTTGGAGAGAAAAATAAATCGAACTGTACATGTGTTAATAATGTTCAATCTTGTGCCTCCATTGTTGCTTTCTTTACTATTCTTAACTGCTTATATTATCCTGTCAAAACTTATTGACAGATCAACTGTTGCAACATCTATTTCGACAGATTACTAAAACAGTTCATAAATCAGATGTGCACACTTTCAAACACGAACCGGAATCGTAAGAACAAATTGAACAAAGAGTGAGACCAAAAGGTGATTGTGAAGAAACATGAACCAACCAGATAAATTAATCACTTTACATAATAAAAGAAACTCACCTAACATATATTGAGCACGCAACCTCTCTTGGGCAAACTTATCTTCTTTCCATTGCCAATTTGTAACTTCGAAGCCAAGAACAAGATTCGTCTAGTTTTTAAAATTCAGACCACCCACTATCTGGTTTTGTATATAAACAGGATGTCCCGTTAGAAATGTTGTATAAGCCAATTAGCATTTTCCCATGGCGCTTTGTGTTATCAGATCAAGGCGAAGCCTAGTGATTCCATCTCATCAAACACCATCCGACAAGCTTGACTTGTCATTCATCGATAAAGTTCCGGTTCTCAGATGCTACACTCGCACATTGCATGTATATAAACATGGCCCTGAAGCATCAAAGGTCATTCAAGAAGCCTTGTCCAAGGCCTTGGTGCCATACTATCCCCTCGCTGGACGGCTGAAAGAGTCCGATGCCAATCAACTTCACGTTGAATGTACGGGAGAAGGCGTCTGGTTTGTTGAGGCATCGGCTGATTGTATGCTCGACGAATTCAATTACTTCGATACGGCTAGCTTCTCCATTCCTTATGATGAACTTCTCCCTGATCAAGTTCCGAAAAGTGAAGGCATGGAACCTCTTGTACAAATGCAGGTACCAAAAAGTTAAATTGAAACCAACGTTACTAGTAATTTACGAAGCCTAATGTAATCGTGCAATGTTTTTGTCCCAGGTGACACAATTTGCATGTGGAGGTTTTGTCATAGGCTTAATATTTTGCCACACCATATGCGATGGCTTAGGATCGGCACAGTTCCTTAACGCTGTAGGGGAGTTGGCGAGAGGTCTCGAACATCTAAGCGTTGCACCAGTGTGGCAAAGGGACTTCTTTCCAACTCCGACACGACAATCAAATGTCGGCCAATTAGCAAACTTGCCAATGCCACCACCGATGCCTGGCAACCCGCTAGAGCATGTGAGCATCGACATTTCCCTGGATGAAATCAATCAGCTAAAGAAAGGATTCCATGAATCAACAGGGCAAACTTGCTCGGCTTTCGAAATCGTAGCCGCCAATTTCTGGAGGCAACGAACAAGAGCAATAAGTTTCAAGCCAGGTACCGAAGTCCGGCTTCTTTTCTTTGCAAATTGCCGTCAGCTCATTGACCCTCCTCTGCCTAAAGGCTTCTATGGCAACTGTTTCTTCCCGATAACGATCGCAGCCACGTGCGACTTGCTTGAACAAGCATCGGCAACCGATGTGATCAAACTGATAAAAGAAGCGAAAACTAAACTACCTTTCGAGTTTGCCAAATTCAAGAATGGCGATCACTTAAGAGATGGCAAAGACCCATTTCTTGCACCACTAGGGTACACCACATTGTTTATATCCGAATGGGGTCGATTGGGGTTCAACCAAGTTGACTATGGATGGGGTCCTCCGGTCCATATGGTTCCAATCCCTGGGTCAAGCATTATCCCTGTTGGCATCATGGGGTCGCTGCCATTGCCCAAGAAGGGTGTCCGTTTGATGACATGGTGTGTTGAGAAACACCATAGCCAGCCCTTCACTGATCTCATCACAAAACTAATCTAAAACGTAAACGATGCTTCAAGTCTTGGATTGAAATTATTGCATTATTCAGTGTCAAAGTATAAAAAAATAAAACAAGACAACCCCACATTTTAAAAAAATTTATGGTTTTTTTTCCTCTTGATGTCATTGGAATAAAAATTTGCTGCCCCTTTTCGGTGCTACTACTTATGTCTCTACTCCCTACATTAAAAAATATTATAAAATTAAATTTCAAGCGCTAACCTTAAATTCTAAATCTTTAACCCTACGCCATATACCCTAAAATACATCATACCCTAAATTCCCTAAACCCTAATATAAAACCTTAAACTCTAAACCCTAAACCTAATTTTAAACATATGGCATAAGTAGGGACACCGAAAAAGGCAGAGGATTTACATCCATGTCATTGTGCCTTGTATTATTATAGTTGTTTGTATAACTTGTGATCATTTTGGCAGCAATTTTATTAAAAAAAATTGTTTCCAATAATTATTCCATTATCGTTGTATTTGGCGTTATCATAAATCGAATTTTATTTTTGTTTGGAAGTACTAAAATAAGGATGAAAATTATATGCCTCCTAATCATGCTTTTTTGATGTTTTTATTTTAAAATAGTGAGTTTAAGTGTTAGAGTGTATATCTGTTATAGTCGTTTGGCAGTTAGAAAAAACTTATATGTGTTTGTTAAGTCTTTGTTAATCTTCTTGAAGCTTGTAGCTTAAGCTTCCATTGTGTATAAATATCAAAGCACCCCTCTTATGTAATCAAGGTTTTGATTGACTCAAAGTTTAATAAGAATAGCCTACATTTTCCCTTTAATTCTTCCCCTCTTTCTGCTATATTCACACATGGTATCAGAGGTTTCAATGGCAGAAAGTTTTTCTGCGAAACCCTTCACCAACAAATTCATCTCCATACGTCTAGACGATACAAACTACTTTCTCTACAAGCAACAAATTCTTTTCGACATTAAAAGTCTTGCTCTTGCAGATCACATCGACAATTCGTTTACTGTTCATGTTCAGTATCTTTCCAGTGATAGAAGTCACAGAATCAAGTCCTCGATTCTTCCTTCTTTGGTGAATTGTAAGAACGCAATTAGATTTGGGAAAAGATTCATCAAATCTTCTCTGTTACTTCTACAACGCGTGTGATGCATTACATTGTTCTCTCAAGAACATTAGGAAGCGTGATCAGAGTATGCGAGAATACCTTGCTCAAATCCAGAGTGTTTATGATAGTCTCGCGGCATGTGGAAATCCTTTGACTGAAAGATGCACATTTCGACTATTCTATCTGACTTACTGTCGGAGTATGAATCGGTGGTGGCTGTCATATTGTCGATTCAACAGCCATACAAGCTTGACGGTGTTGCGAGTGTCCTTCTTAACACAGAATCCAGACAACTTGATATCTTGGCTCAAGATTCTATGGCTAATCTCGTTCATAATTCTTCTTCCGGTGATGTGGGTCATAACCCGTTTAATAACTCAAATATGGGTTATTCTAGTTCTGGCCCATTTTTTAATAACCCAAATATGGGTTACCCTAATTCTTTCAGATATTCTAATGCTTAGAGGTTAGCCGCGTCTAGTTTTTGACCGGTGAATCCCAACTCCAATCGTGGAACTCCGCTCAGAGGTCGTGGTGGTAGATTCTTTGGTGGACGATTGCGCCCACAATGCCAGATATGCGGAAAGATTGGTCATCTTGCTAGCCGGTGTTTCTTTCGTTTTGATCAAATTTATGAAGGCGTTGGGAACGCGATGAATGTCAATCAAGTTTCCTACTCTGATGAAGATCAGTCATTTACTCAAGTGAATGAGCAAGCTACGCAAGGTCAAGGTTAGGCTCTGCAACCTTTTAGCGGACAATAGTCGTCTTCTTCATATCCTTCCTCTACCTTTGATCCTGTTGTTGCTTCTATTGCTGCCATAACTGAGGATTTCACCTTCGGCGATGCTGCTTGGTATCTTGACTCAAGAGCAATGTCACATTTAACACCTGATGCAGGTAATATCCTTGCCTTTGTTCCTTATTATTGTTTAGGTAAAGTCTGTGTCGCTAATGGTTCTACAATTCTTCTTTCTAGCATTGATAATTATGATATTAATACTTGTTTTAGACCATTACGTTTTAATAATCTATTACATGTTCTTTCTGTCAAGAAAAACTGTAACACTAAAAAAAAGAAAAGAAGAATTTCAGTTGTGGGGTTTTGAACCCACGACCTCACCCCTCCCTTCCCCTTAGATGCTAAACCATTGAGCCAAGTGCTCAATTTTGTCATATTTTGCGTGGAGAAATATTAGAATAAAGTTTGAGCGGGATATTAAATCAAATTTAATATCCCATTTGACCCTTCAGATCTAAATCTGGTGAAAAAAAAAATAAACATCTAGAAAATTCTAAACGCTCTCACCTACCCTATCTCGGTCGCCACCTCCGATCTGCCTCCACCACCGTGTCGTGGCCGCCACCGCCAGCACCAGCAGAACCGCCGCGCCGTCCCGACCAAACCCTAGCCGCCACTCGCGTCGTTTTATTGCCGTCCGACGGGAGAAATGTCTTGAAGGGTTCGACGAGAACATCAAGTGTCGCCCACTGTTTTCGACGTTTCCGACCACCGTCGACGTCTGTTTGGGAAATCGGACTCCAGATCTCAGCTCCCCGGGCCGTTCTGAACAAAACCCAGTAAACCGATCGTTCCTCCGACTCCGTTAAGGTCTTCGTCGGAGCTTCGTCTTTTCCGACGAGGTTTTGAACTTTTGGGTCTTTTTCGGTAAGTTTCCGACCGACTTCTGATTTGTTTTCGTTGTGAAAGTGTTGTGGATAAAACTTTCGTTTTTTTTACGGCCAAGTTGTGCCCTTCGACGTCTCCGGCGACTATTCCGGCCACCGTCCGGCCACCAGAAATTGTTGGGTAAGTAAACCGGCTCAACCCGGTCTGAACCGGCTGGACCGGTCGGCCCTTTAGCCAAACCCGAACCGGTTTGGCCCAAAGCCCAAACCCAGTCAACCCAAGCCCATCGTCCGACCCGACCCGCCTCTGACCCGCCTGTCCGACCCGTTGACCCGACCCGCCCGTCCGACCCGTTAACCCGGTTCGAGTCAACCCGTCTACCGAGTCAACTCAGTCCGAGTCAGCACGATGAGTCAACCGAGTCAACTCAGTGAGTTAACCTGCCGAGTCAACTCAGTTGACCCCTGTTGACCTGCTGACGTCAGCGTTGACCTGCTGACGTCAGCGTTGACTTTGACCGTTGACCAAAAAGTCAAATTTTCCGAAAACTCCTATTTTATGTTTTTCGACGTCCTGAGTCCATTTTTGAAGCTCGTTTTGCAAAATTCTGATCCGAAAGCTTCCGAATCTGACCTTGAGCCCGAACTTGTTTATGTACTTAATTATTGGTTAAGAGCTTGTGAGTAAGATCTGATCTTGTAATTTTTTTTGTAATTAAAGGTATTCTCGGTTCCTTGGATGCTCGATGCTGAGGTATGTCGAATTCAGGTTCGAGGGTATTCGAGTGTCGTATCATGAATCAATTGTTATAGCTCGGAACTAAGGTAATACACTACTACCCCTAGTATGCTTTATGATCATGTTGATATTCGGTTAACGCATGTATGTTTTTGATGAAGTGTATTCGTGAACTCTTCTTAAGTCGAATCTGATACGAAAAATAAGTATGAGAATCAATAAGATCAAAATATTCGGATAAGAATATTAATAGACCGGGAGTTCGAAAGTGCTAATAGTAATAAATAATACAGTTAAATCTGAAACTCTATCAATGGTGTTTAAGAACCAATGCTCAGAATGCGGAGTATGAGATGTTGGTTATGAAATTACGAAATTGCACTTGGGTTATAAAAAAATGGCTAAATTACCCCCTTTAATAAAGAAATGACTCGAAATCTGCATTCTGTCTAACTAAGCAATTTTACTCCACCTAAGATGTATAATTTATTAGAAAGACTCCGACACTTTTGTACAAATTCGTGTGATTCAAAACTTGAATTTTCTTCCCCTAAACTTTATATAACATAAAGGTGAATCATCTGAGAATATCATTGTAATCCTACGTCGATCCTTACGACAGTAACAAGCGAATTAATTGGAATAATTGTAATGACCAAAAAGACTGTAGTACCCTCGAACACCTAAATGTCTAGTTAATTGGAATGACGTTTACACCTTCAAGTTCTGAAATGAATGAATCGTCTGTAACGGTAAGAGGGATTAAGACGACTTAATCTCTACCGAGTACGTGAGTGATGGGGGTACCAAATGGTAATTCAGAAAAAAAAAGAATGGTGGCTTTATCCCAAATTTCCAAAATGACCAGAATACCCCTTTCAGTTAAATAGGTGGTTATACACCCAATGAAATCGTGAAATTTTCTAATAAGACTTAAATGGCTAAAGTGCCCATAAGTGTTAAGAAAAACAATTCGTGTATGCCTATCGCTTATCATACTAAGGTAAATTTATTCACATCTGAATGTTGGTAAGAATTGTAAAGTTGGGATATGCCGCATTAAACACATTTTAGAGGTTCGATAAACTGTTAGAGCCCTTGAGAATTATAATCGCCGTTCTGTTATGATTGTGTTATATTTGAAAAATTGTCATGATAGTTAAATAACTAAAATGTTATGTTAGCCTAAATGATTAGAGCATCCCTGGAATTATCCGATAACTTAAAAGACCTTAATTTAGAAATACTTGAATGTCCGGTTAGAAAACTAATGAGTAAACAAGATATCTGAGTTCTGTGAACCCTTGCCTATTCAATGTTGGTATAATTACCAAAATGCCCATGAACGTCAAAATGCCTATAATACCCTTGTGAGTTTAAATGATTAAATCGTTCACGATATATTTGAAATTAAAGAGCATGAGATATGAACTCCTTGAATAACTGTTTCGAGCCAAAAGTTCAATGTGTCTCATTCGGTAAATATCAGGTATCTCTGAGAAATAAAATTTGTTCTGTCTAGTGTGTTCCACGTGTGCTTCATTCTGTTGTGTGTATATATATATATATATATATATATATATATATATATATATATATATATATATATATATGGATTATGATTATGTGATGATTGTCTGATCATGATATATGATGCACTTTGAGTTGAAAAATATGTTTATCTGATAGGGTGTGAAATCTAGAAGTATAAATGATTCTGTTTGAGAAGCATAATTATATCTGTTGAAAAAGTCTTGTATGCGCAATATGATTGTGATTATATTCTTGTCTGTTCTGAACTTATGATATCTGAATCTCTGTATAATGGATATGCTATATGCTCTGTTGACTGAAATTTAAATGATAATGTGTTATAATCTGAACTGTTCTGCTTAGGGGTACTCTCGGGTTATGATTGAAGTGTCTGTCACATCCCTGATCCAGCTGTTCTGTTAAGCTCCTACGCCCAATGGGCCTAGGGTAAGACTTTCTGGCTAGGCTCCTACGCCTTCGGGCCTAGGATAAGTCCTTCGGTATGCAGTTCATGGGGAATTGTATTTTGGTGTAAGGTTGGAGGGTAGTAAATTTCTGTATGAACTCAAACTTTTGCATTTAACTGTTATGTGTTTATATGAGGCAAATGATATGTACCTATGCATGTTTGATCTGCAATTTATGGAACACATTAGGCTTCTTGAATTCAACTTCATCAATCTGTCACCATGTTGATTCTCTGAACAACAAGATATCTCTTAATACTTAGTAATGTAGGAAGAACAAACCTTGTTGTCCTCAAGCATAGTGCATTACTAAAATAGCGAATCATAAATGAAAATAACTACTGTCTAGAACATCATAATAATGTTATGCTTCACCATATATCTGCATGTGCTAATAGCATCTTCTGGTAGTTTTGTATTACTGAGCTTTTTCAAGCTCACGTTGTTTTTACCATCTCAGGTTCAAAGGAAATAGCATGACCTAATGTTTGACATCAGTGTTCGGAGTTCCCTCGGCGTTGCCTCTGGAGTACGGTACTGTATAGTTAGTGGGCATGTATGTCATGTATGTCACATATGGTTTTTGTGATTGAGTCTGTAAAGTACTTCTGAAATTTCTTGTTATGTGTTTAAATGATTTTCTGAAATAGTATTTTAAACAGAAGTTGATTTTACAGTTTAATAAGTGTTTTGAGAAGAAAAAAAAATGTTTTAATGTGCATTTTACTGTGGGTCGCTCTTGTGACTCTAATGTGACTTCCTAGGATCCGTTGTAACGCATAGGCGGGTCTAGGGGGTTACAAAAACCTTCTTTTAGTTTTAAAATTTACTAGAGATAACAACGTAAGTATTGATTTTTTTTCCTAACTTTTGTGTTGTTAAGGATTTGACAACTCAACAAGTGATGCTTCGAAGTTTTCAAAGTGATGGATTGTACAAGCTTATGTCTGCTGGTAATGCTGGTGATTCCTTGTTGACTAATGACTCTTTTGGTCCTATGGCTCTTAATGAAACTGCTAGTTCTTTAGCCAGTGTTAGAAATAAGGGTTTTGCTTGTGTAAAGACTACTAGGCTTGTTTCTGAAATTCCTAGTTCTAAATCTGATGATGTTGATCAATGCTTTAATAGTTCTTTTGATGTTCATACTTGACACAGGAGGCTTGGGCATCCTTCTGTAGATATTCTGTCCAAATTGTCCAAAATTTGTAACATTGTGAATATCAATAAAGAGAAGTTTTTTGTGAAGCCTGTAAGCTTGGAAAAAGTCATAAATTACCCTTTCGTGAATCTAATATTGTTTATAATAAATCATTACAACATGTTCAAGTGGATGTACGGGGGCCCGCACCTCTTATTTCCAACAATTATACTTATTATGTTAGCTTTGTTGATGATGCGACTAGATATACTTGGATCTATTTTGCTGCTAGGAAATCTGATGTTGCTAATATAGTGGTTAACTTTCATAATATGGCTGAAAGACAAACTGATTGTAAACTGAAAATTGTGCAATCTGATTATGGATTTGAGTTTAAACTATTAGAGAAATATTTTCTTCAACATGGCATTCAATTTTTGCATACTTGTCCGTATACTTTTGAACAAAATGACATGATTGAAAGAAAGCATAGGCATATTGTAAAACTTGGTTTAACTCTACTGGCACAAAGTGAAGTTCCTTTAAAACATTGGTCATATTCTTTTTATACTGATGTGTATCTCATTAACAGGTTACGTTCTAGGGTATTAGAAAGGTGTTCACCCTATAAAAAATTCTTTGGCAAGGCTCATGATTACAAATTTTTAAGGGTATTTGGCTGTCAATGTTAACCTCTCACCAGACCCTACAATCAGCACAAATTACAGCTTAGGTCCAAACCATGTCTTTTTCTGGGATACAACTTCTCTCAGCATGGTTACAAGTGCCTTGACGTTGAAGGTAAGCTTTATGTTTCTAGGCATGTACAATTTAATGAAAGTTGTTTTCCTTGTTTGCAGGACAAAATTGACACTTCAAAGACATCCAATTCACAAATCAGTGTTAAATATGTTGCTCCTAGAAAAACCATCTTGGATGAATCTCCTTCTCCTCAACATTCTAGTTCTAGTTCTCAAACCAGTGGGTCTGATTCATATCACTCCTCTGCAGTTTCTTTTTCAGGTCTATCAACTAGCTCAGCTAATTCTAACTCTTCTCAGCATCAAGAAACCATTTTTCAGCATGTTTCACCTAGCTCTACAGTTCGAGGTTCACCTGAAGCAGTTCATATTCAGAAATTACCTTCTTCAGTTCAACCATCCTCAGTTCAACCATCCTCAATTCAACCGTCCTCGGTTCAATCGTTTTCAGTTCAATCTTCTTCTATTGTTCCTAAGCACACCATTGTTATCAGGTCTAAAGCATGCGTGTTTAAACCCAAGGTGTTTCTTGCTGAAGCTGAAGTTACTATTCTAGTTAATATTCAACAAGCAATGACTTCTGATATTTGGCGAGAAGCTGTTTTAAAGGAATATGAGGCCTTAATGTCTAAGGGTACCTGGAATTTGGTTGAATTACCACATGATAGAGTGTCCATAGGCTGCAAATGGCTCTTCAAGGTGAAACGCAACTCGGATGAAAGTGTGGCTCGATATAAAGCCAGACTTGTTGCCAAAGGCTTCTCACAGCAAGCAGAGTTTGATTACTCTGAGAAATTCAGCCCGGTTGCGAAGCATGTCACAGTAAGAGTTCTTCTAAGTGTAGCTTTAATAATGGTTGGTCATTAAGACAGATAGATGTAGACAATGCATTCCTAAATGGTGATTTAAGTGAAGAAGTATATATGCAACAACCTTCAGGCTTTGAGCAAGAAGATCCACATAGGAATAAGTTAGTTTGCAAGCTTCAGAAATCTTTATATGGCCTCAAACTAGCTCCACGAGCCTGGTTTGAAAAATTTTGAGATCATTCAGTGACAAAAATGGGTTTTACATCTTCACTTGTTGACTCTTCGCTGTATTTTAGAGAATCTCAAGGCAACATAGTCTATGTCATGGTCTACGTTGATGACATAGTGATCACTGGAAATAATGCTACTGAAGTTAACATGGTTATCATAGAAATTAATCAAGATTTTCCTCTGAAGGATCTAGGCCAACTTACCTTCTTCCTTGGCATAAATGTTCAAGATGTGGACCAAGGGATTATTCTCAGCCAAAAGAAGCATATTGTGGAGCTTTTGGACAAGACAAAAATGATTGATGCAACTTTCACCCCAACCCTTATGGTAACATCCCCTCAACTTTCTTCTAGTGATGGTGATCCTATTGAAGGCAGTACTTTGTATAGGCAAGTTGTAGGCACTTTGCAACATATTTGTACCACCAAACCTAATATACAGTTCTCTATTAATAAGGTGAGCCAGTACATGCAAGCACCTCTTGACAAGCATTGGAAAGCTGTCAAAAGGATTATTAGGTACTTGAAAGGAACCTTAGATCATGGCTTGTTCTTTAGCAATAATTCAGTATTTAATACCTTAGTCGGATATACTGATTCTGACTGGGGTATGAGTGTTGATGATAAAAGGTCAACTGGGGGTCATTGTATCTTTTTGGGAGGTAACTTAGTTTCTTGGAGTTCTAAAAAGCAGAGTGTATAGTATCTAGGTCCTCTACAGAAGCAAAATTTAGAAGTTTGGCTGACACAATGTGTGATGCCATATGGATAAAGTCTCTTCTTATTGAACTACGGATTACACTTTCACAAACTCCTACAATCTGGTGTGATAATACCAGTGCTATAGCACACTCAACTAACCTTGTTCATCATGCTAAGCTTAAGCATGTTGAGTTGGATCTCAATTTTGTTCGAGAAAAAGTGTCAGATGGTTCATTTCAAGTCAATTATGTACCAGCTGTTGAACAAACTGCTGATGTACTTACAAAATCTTTGTCAGCCGCATTCTTCATACATCTTAGACAAAAGCTTAGAGCGTTTTGCCCTGAGAAATTGAGAGTACAAGTTGCAAACTCTTTGACTTCAGATAGTTATTTTTTTTTTTGGTTTTTGGCTTGGTTAGAAGTTCTCAAAGATGGTCAGTACTTAAGAAAACTGTAACAAATTGCCTTCACCAAGGAAAGCTCAGTTCAACAAATCAGGAGAGCAGGAATTATGATAGAGTGTGTTGCAAACATTCGTCTACTTCAGCATAAGTTTATCTTCAACAAACCGGGAGAGCAAGAAGCATGCTAGAGTGTATATTTGTTATAATCGTTAGGCAGTTAGGAAAAATTGATATGTGTTTGTTAAGTCTTTGTTAATCTTCTTGAAGCTTGTAGCTTAAGCTTTCATTGTGTATAGATATCAAAGCACCCCTCTTATGTAATCAAGGTTTTGATTGACTCAAAGTTTAATAAGAATAGCCTACATTTTTCCTTTAATTCTTCTCCTCTTTTTGCTATATTTACACATTAGGGTTTAGAGTTTAAGGTTAGAGTTAGAGTTAGGATTTAGGGGTAGAATGTATTTTTTAGGGTGTAGGGTTTAGAATGTGAAAATTAAAGTTATGGTTTAGAATTTATTTTTAAGTGTTATTTAGTGTGAGATATATAAGGATGCATCATTAGAGAGAGAGGATTTTTGTTCCTAAAATAGCAATAATTTAATATACTTTTAATAATTTCTTAAACATGCCAGCTTAATATTTTTTACTTTATAAATAAATTCAATGCTCAAATTTATGTTATTTTTTACAAGAATAAGAATATAAACTTTATTATGTATTAACAAATACAACACATCCCGTAAAAAGAATATATTAGAGACTGAATCCATTAAAAATTCATGAAGAAAAAAAATTAAAACATGTAAATCCAAAGGATGTGAAAAGAAAACTAAGCATTCTCTTAAATACATCGTTTATCTTTCATAAAATCTCAACTACCATTATCAAAACCTATTTGTTTCTATCCAACCAAATACTATATAGATGTAGAAATAAAAATCGAAAAAATTAATCTCGTAAATTATTTCGTTAACGGTTCTGATTGTATTAACAAGCTACTATAAAAAAAATTAAATCACAATAGACTGTTGGCCTTTCATGATTAGAAAGTGTGTCTTGTTGATCGTTGCACGAACGTTAAAGTTTTATTTTTTACTTAATTATTTGGGTATTAGTACTGGGCCATAGTTTTATATTTTATCTGAAAGCCCAACAATGATCAATTATTTGAACTGAAGGGTGAGCGTTGCGTGCAGAAATTACTTGAGTTTCCTTTACGCATACTACAGTATTCTTTATCTTTGGATAAAAAAAAAAGTATTCTTTTATCACCTTGGATGTAGACATGTAGTCATTCTTAACAAAACATTTACATAAAAAGTGTTGAATTGTCTTAATGAAAATTTTACGTTATTTTTCATAAGTGATTGAGTTTGAGTAATGTAGCGTGTGAATTTATTCAAATATAAAATTAGAATTAGACTAAAATATTATTTTGTAATTGAATTAAAATACTAAAAAAGTAAAAAGTTTTAAGCGGAGAGTAATATTAACATAGAGCTAATGTAATCTTTGCCAAGGAAGCATGGAAACAAGGGATCATCACTTTATTATGAGAATACGAGTTTAGGAAGTATAAGGAATATAGCGATTATATATCTAGTAAGTAGGAAAATTAATAGGGTTGATATTTGATCATGTGAATGCTCAGCTATGTATAAAGGGTAAACTACTTCATTGACCACTATATTTTTGATAAAGTTGCGATTTGATCACATTATTTTTTTTGAAGCAATTAAACCACCAAACTATTTAATTAGATGCAATGTGACCACCAACCATTAAAACCTAACGAAGGGAGTGACAGGCAGTTATTAAAATTTCGTATAATTATACATTTGATCCTCGTTACTTATACATTCTATCAATTTGGTCTTAATTTTAATTTAATAAAATAAAATAATCATTTAATTAGGTGGTGACATGTGTCACATGATTGGAAGATGAAAATAAATGGAACAAAACTAAGTATAAGTAGACAGTGAGAATCGAACCTAGGTAATTAGAGAGAGGAGAAGCATGACTAAGCTACTAGGCCAAAGCCACTTTTATGATACAAAATGTAAATAATTAATATTAGTCATAGTTGTTACTTTATACCAAGGAAAAGTAAATAAATGTGGATTAACAGGATTCAAACATGACACGCATGCATAAAAATATCCAAGCCAATGAAATAAATCTAATAATTAAGTTATAATTTAAAATTATATCAATTCATTTTAATTATGTCCGTAAGTTTGTATTCACTAAATAAGTTTAATATAATCTTAAATTTTTAATTTTGTAATATAATTTCATATATATATAGTAGTTTAATTAAATTTTTAATAAATATTAAAATTATAAATTAAGTTAAAAAATAAATTCAATGATTATATATGTGAAAATTTTAAAAATAAATGTGGAAAAGAAAAATATATTAACTTTAGTTTAAAAATACAAAACTCTTAAAAATATTTTTATTTTAAATTGTGCACTGCTATATTTTAAAATATATACAAAACATTGTTAAATTTAATTATTAGATTTATTTCATTGGTTTAGATGTTTTTATGCATTATAAGCGTGTCGTGTTCAAATCCCGTTAATCCACATTTATTTACTTTTTCATGGCATAAAGAACTAACTATGACTTATATTTATTATTTGCGTTTTTGTATCACAAAAGTGTGGCTTTGGCCTAGTGGTTTACCCAGGTTCGATTCCTGTTGGTCGCTTATAACCAGTTGTATTCCATTTATTTTCATCTCCCAATCAAGTGACATATGTCACCACCTGATTGGAGGATGAAAATAAATTTATTAAATTAAATATAAATGGCAAAGTCCTCCAATATGTCATCACCTAATTAAATAATTTATTTTATTAAATTAAAATTATGACCAAATTGATAGAATATATAAGTAGCAAGGACCAAATGTATATACGAATTTTTACTAACTGCCACGTCACTCCCTCCGTTAGGTTTTAACGGCGGGTGGTCACATTGCATCCAATTAAATAATTTGGTCGTTTAATTGCTTCGGAAAAAAGTAATGTGGTCAAATCGCAACTTTATCAAAAATATGGTGGTCAATAAAGTAGTTTACCCATGTATAAATTAGTGCATACTTGGTTGGGTGAATATGGGTTGAATAGCTTACGAATGTATTGTGTTGGATAATATTAGATAAGATATTACCAGAGATTAAAATAGCGGGCTGTTATTGTAATAAAGGTCACTATATAATAATAGCAGTACCGTTTGAAATTGTTATTGAGAAAAATAACGATTCACAATTATCATAATACATCTTTTATTGTCTGTAATCATAATAAAATATTACGACCATAACCGCTATTTAAATTCCGGATATCACCTATATTCACTGCATCTTGAATAATACAATGAAAAGTTATAAAAAAATAAAGTAGAATGATGATAAATTGTTCATTGTAATGACTTGCTTTATCTGTTTTCTATTTGAAGAAAATCACGTTTCAGTTTTCACTAGGGATGTAAAAACAGGTCAACAGTTGGGTTTCAGGCCGGGCTCTGTCAGGTCGGGTCAAATCGGTTACAGGTCATTTCAGGTCATTTTTTGTTTTGACTTGATTCGGTTCGGGTTCGGGTTCATTTCGGGTCGGGTTTATTTCAGGTCGGGTTCAATTCAGGTCGGGTTCATTTCGGGTCGGGTTCATTTCAGGTCGGGTTCATTTCAAGTCGGTTCATTTCAGGTCGGGCCAAAACGGTTAATTGACAGGTTGATTTCAGGTCGGTTTCGTTTCAGGTCGGGTTCATTTCAGGTCGGTTTCGTTTCAGGTCGGGTTCATTTCAGGTCGGTTTCGTTTCAGGTCGGGTTTGTTTCAGGTCGGTTTCGTTTCAGGTCGGGTTCTTTTCAGGTCAGGTTCGTTTCAGGTCGGTTTCGTTTCAGGTCGGGTTCATTTCAGGTCGGGTTCCTTCGGGTTTAGGGTTTATTGTGTTATGTGTATTGTAGGGACTATGGACTAGGGATTAGGATTTAGGGGTGGGTGGTACTGGTATGGTCTAAGGTTTAGGGATTGGGGATTAATGTTTAGGGTTCATACATGCTTACATGCATTATATATACTTTCTATAACTATATTTGATATACATGTATATACTTTATTTCATATGTGATATACATACGTTAGATATAGTTGAGAGACTCGACTCAAACTTAAAAATCGATCAATTAATTACTAAATAAATTGAATTATTTGAGTCCTATTTTATAATTTAAATTCTATTTGATTTTTTAGTTGAGTTTATAAAATTATGATTTTAATCAAGTTGAAGAAAAAAAATTAAAGTCGAAACGATTTTGTTTTACCTCAAATAAAAAAGAATAAATTTTTTGAATCAAATCTATTAAAAAAATTCAAATCAATTCAAACTGAATTTTGTTCACTCTTTTTTTAAAATTTAATTTTGTTCACTCTTAATGGTTTATATTATGGATGAGTCGGGAAAATGACAGTTTGCCCAAGGCGAGTCTAGATTAGACGTTATATATCGATAGATACTATTAATTATTTTAATAACTTTTGAGATCATGAGATTTAAAATATGATTATTTTCTTTTTTAGAATAAAATATATTAAATCACTTTCTATACCACATTTTCATATTTTTATTTTTTAATTCAAAATAATAAAATTATTAAAATAAAAAGGGAATAACAATTTAAAAATCAAAAGATAATTTTTTGCATATTTTATTCTAAAAATAAATAATTATATTTCAAGTCAGCATAATTTCACAAATTATTAAAATAATTAATAGTACATATCAATATATATAACTTGGTAGTATTGAGGTATATTCTAAAATTTTTCGTTGTCCAACTTTGTGAAACTGCTTCCACAGTATCGTTAATTATACATTCTAGAAAATTTCCCTAAACAATAGTAAAATTGTATAATACAATTCTTTAGAGAATCATAAGTTTATAAATTAATCATATGTTAATCCTCTTAAAAATTTGAAATTTATTTTAATCCCTCAATAAATTGTATTATTTTCCTTGTGCAAATCCAATCATTGATTTCTTTTAGGTATATCATATATGATGTTTGTAGGTATGCGTACAATTCGAGTTTTTTCTTGTTCAATCGTAATTCAAATTTTATGATAAAATAAAGTAAAATGCATTATAAAAATTATCCTTAAATATATAAAAGAATATTACACTACTATTTTGGGTCAATTTTTTTTAATATCGTAAATCTGAATTTTAAAAGGAATACCCCCCGATTGTCAAATTCAATAACCCATCAAGTTGGGGTAATTTGACTAATATATCTATCTACATATATTTCTCAAACTGTTGAACTGAATATGTAAAAATAAACTAAAGAATTGAATTTGAAGAATCCGGCGATAGAAGCGCGGGAACTCAAAATTATTTTGTCTCCTTGGAACCACATCGATCCGCCAGCCCCAAGATGGGCACGGTATACGAGACATCTATTGGAATCTATTAAATTTAAGTTTTAATAGTTAAATAGGTGTACAAACTATGTTTTTATTTTCAATTAAGTGTCTAAATTATTTTTGGGCCAAATAGACGCCTAACGTTTCATTTCGTGACTCATTTAATGTTTTTCGTTGATTTTTACTGTTAAAGAACATATGTGATCTCCTAAAATTCTAAAATCATATTAAAAGTAAATAAAATTAAGAAAACAAAATAAAAATATATCATGAAATGTTTAAATATTTTCGAAATAGTTCACAAATTTGATCACTCCCGCCTGCGTTAGTCGTGTTTCCAGCGACGGAATAAAGCGTCCTCCCATCGCCGGACAACCCACACATCGTGAATCGTTCGAAGGATCCATTCAACAATTTCAACGTTTCACACGACATCGGTCGGTATTCATCGACGGAGTGGTGGGGTTGTTTTGTGAACTCTGAAAAAATTAAGAGATTTTCTAAAATTTAAGTAATTTTATTTATTTTAAATATAATTTTAGAATTTTCAAGAAATGATTATGCATGTCTTTTAACGGTGGGAATTAACAGAGAACCTTAAATGGGTCATAAAATAAAATGTTAGGCACCTATATGACCCCAAAAATAACTTAAGCAGCTAACTGAAAAAAAGACATAGTTTAGGTACCTATTTGACGGTTAAGCCTAAATTTAGAAAAAAAAAACATGAATTTGGATATTTTGCATATTTATTATTTATCTTTGAAGTTATTTTAAAATAAAAGTTAAGTTAATTAGAAAGACAATTTATTAATACTTAAAATTATTATTAATTCATTTTTTCTTTTAATTGAAGTTAAGTTAGTTAATTTATTAATACTTGACATTATTATTAATTTTAAAATTTATCAATACTTGGCATTATTTTATATTCATTAAACATAATTTCTTTAAATGTCAGACAATTATCATTATCAGCAAATCAAATAATAGTATTAGTTTAGGTTAATATCAGTTCAAGTCAATATCAGTTCAGGTCAATATCAGTTCAGGTCAAGAACAGTTCAGGTCAATATCAGTTCAGGTCAATATCAGTTCAGGTCAATAACAGTTCAGGTCAATAACAGTTCAGGTTCAAAACAGGTCGGGTTCAAAACAGGTCGGGTTCAAAACAGGCCGGGTTCAAAACAGGTCGGTTTCAAAACAGATCGGGTCCAAACATGTCGGGTTAAATCGGTTATCTGGCATGTTAGTCTCGGGTTCGGGTTCGTTTCGGTCGGGTGCAGGTCGGGTTCGGTTACTACAGTAACAGGTCAAATTTGGGTTCGGGTTCACTTCGGTCGGGTGCAGTTCGAGTTCGGTTTCTACAGTTACAGGTCAAATTCGGGTTCTGGTTCGTTTCGGTCGGGTGCAGGTTGGGTTCGGTCTTTAAATTCTCGAGTTAAACCAGGTTCTGACTCGATCGGATTTCAGGCAGGTTACCAGGTCGGGTCAGTTTTTCACACCCCTAGTTTTCACTATAAATCCCAGTATTACAGGAGTAAAAGGACTGGGTTTATGACCTCCCCTATCATAAACAGAAGGAACTGGTCAAACATTCATCCGAGTATACAATAATTATGGTAAGAAAACGGTCAAAACGGGCAGGGCCGGACCCACGTATAAAAGTGGAGTCAATTGACCATACTTAATTTGTTGGGTATGAGATTTTTAAAGAGCTAAATGGAAGTTTTCAAGGAGTTAATACATAATTTTTCTTAAGTAATTTTAAGATTGATCCCATTTAATTTATTGAGGTATGAGGTTAAAAATATTTATTGTAGTGGCATGAAAATTCCCGTACCTCATACTTTATTTTCACCTCACCATATAAAAACCGGACAAATTTTTTTTGTCCCTTTTCGATGCTCCTTTTTATGCCCAGCACTAAAAAATAAATTATAAGTCACAAACCTAATTTCTAAATCCTAAATCCTACCTCCAAAAAAAATATCTTACTCCAAATTTCAAAAACCTTAACCATAAACTCTAACATTAAACTCCAAACCACAAACCCTAAACTTTATTTTTTTTGTGCAGACATAAATAGGGGCACTAAAAAAAACAAATAATTTTTATTCATAAAAATCTTAGTTCCGCCACTGGAAACGAGATACAAATATAAATATTGATCCTAGTCTCTAACGGACAAACAACTAAGAGTTCACTGCCTAATTATTATCTTATATTTACGTTACTATTACTGACAAATATTATTTGAAAACTACTTGCATGGTAATAGTGTTGAACCTCATGCCTAATAAATATATTGAATTCTTCCAATGTCAATGTCCAAGATCACCCTAATTTATAGTTAGGTTACTGAAATTGGATTATGAAACATGGAATCAAGACAAGGGAGAAAAATTTATGAGCTTTGGACTTTCTTGTTGTCTTCTCATTTGTCATGCACGTCCATTATATATTATTTCAGCTTCATTTTCATGTGAAAATGAAACAAACTTACGTCGAAAGTTTGAAAAATATATCTCTCCTTTTCTAATACTTATTTTAATGCAACCATGACTCAAAGCAAAGAAAGGATGGCTAAGGTCCATGTGTTAAGTTTGAACATAAAATAATGATCCTTGTAAGCATCATGGGTGACATCTATGGTAGATTTTTTTTAAGTGAACAAGTAGTTGGTTACACTGAATTAACCAAACCATTCGGTTTTCGATTTATTCGATTAGCTTGGTTATTTCAATTCGACTAAGGAGAAAGTCGGTTTGATTATTTTGATTTTTTAAAACATATTTTTGGTACAAGGGCTATACTACCCAAATTCCTCCCTATTCATATATCAGAAGATAATGAGCGCTTAAAAATACTCGACCGACAATGCTAATTGAACTATACTTAATCGATGGATTATTTTGATTTTGACAATAAAGTCAACTTTTTATGGTTTAATCGATTTATGCAGTTTTTTATATATAATATTGAACCGACTGGATGCATACTCCTAGAGGCATGTAATCTATAAGGATTAAATAATAGTACATTTACAGTTTTTATCAATTTGATCTTTAATCTCTAAAAATAAGTAAAAAATATTATTAGATAAATAATAGTACAGTTTTTCAATCATCTGCTTTTACAGTTACATAAGGGTCGAGTTGATAAAATTGCAAACATAAAGGATTAAAACATTAGTCTTTTATTGTTGCTAAGTCAACAATTATGGTAAAATTAAATAAAAGTTGGTGGATGGATTATTATTTTAAAAAAAGTATTGGAACTCAATGTCACAAAATTGAAGTATGAGACTAAATTTTAAATTTGAAATAATACATGGACCTTTGATATATTTTTTGATCAAGGACCTTTCATATATATTTAAACCTTTACCAATATTCATATGTTTTTCTATGTAGTTTACGGTACCAACACGCGGATGTGAGTGGTGTTTCCTCTGATGTCAGATTAAGAGAGGGTCAAATTGGAAGGTCCATAAAATTTGATACCCGAAATTGATCACTATCAGTGCACTGTGCCCAGCAGCTGAAACCTAGATTCTGTCTGATATATATAATATACTAGTATTATATTATAGATTAATATCCTATACACTGGCGGTGGAAAGTTTTTATTTCCACAATCGCCTCAATTATAGGGTTTAGGGTTAGTGTTTAGGGTTTAGAGTTTAGGGGTTTTAGTGTAAAGGTTTAGAATTTAGGGTCCATGTTTAGAATTTAGGAATTAGGGTTAGAATTTAGGGTTTAGGGTTAGGGTTTAGTTTTAGGGTAATATGGGTGGGGATTTAGGTTTTAACCTATAAACCCTAAATTTTAACCCTAAACCCAAAATTCTATCAACAATCCCTAGATTCAAAACTACTACACTTATACCCCTAAATTTTAAACCCTAAACGAAGTCCCTAACCCCTAAAACTAAGGCGCTTATGTAAAAAAGTTTCCACAAGCGCTTGTGTATAGAACAATTACCCTTATATTATATATGATTATAAAAAATTCGTTTAAATTGAAACAAATCATTGTCCTAACATAATAAATGTTTACAATTAAATTTGAACAGAAACTCGAACAATTCGATTTGATTTGAAAAAAATTAAATAAAATTTGAGTTATAAAATAAGACTCACAATTTAGACTAACTCGATTTTTTTTGACTTAATTCGACTTGACTTGATTGAATGCTCACTCCTAATTCACGTGTACGCAACTCAACTAATAATTTTTTAAAAAATTTTGACTAAGTTTGATGTCATTATTTAATCTAGTATTATAATAGTATTTTTCTTTTCATATTTTTATATAATTTTTTGAACAATTTCTACCTAGAGAGGAAAGAAGGATTTTGTTCTTACTAGGTCTTGAACCTACAACTTAAAGAGAAAGAGAGAATGTCAAATTCAAAGCTTTAACCACATACTCTAAAGATTGTTAATTATATGATTATTTGGTTTATATACAAGGTTTTTACTACTCCAACATAATACACGTATATTGAAAATTCAATAAAAAAATAAACGAGGTAATAATTAGATTAAAACCTTTTTATTTTTCTGTTTAATAATAGTAATTTAGACATTTTTAATTAATAAAAATCCATATAAGAGTCTAATATATTTAAATATATTTGCAAGTTACAACTCTATTCAATCTTAAAATATAAAATAAAGTAACCAATTAACGGTTAATCTAACATGATGAAACATTAAATTTAAATTTTTAAATAAAATTAAATGTTTAAATTCTAATGTTATAAATAAAAATTTAAATAAAAATTACTGTATAAAATACTTGTTAGTTGTGCTTTTATTTTATTGGCAAAATACTTGGATTCTATATAAAATGAAGCTAAATCTCAGTGGATACGGTCACTTAGATGCTTTTCTGTACTTCTTGATCACTTCGGCAATTTTATTTTGAGAATGATCGTCTTTTTCTGCGGTAAGACACAACTCCGAGCCATGCCATGCCAAACCAAGCTAGCAATCTTAGATTTTATGACATTACATTATTGTTTGGAGCAAAGAAAAAAAATTGGGATATGGATAGGGCGAATAAAATTCGATTCAAAAAAATAATTTCTTTTTTGACTTAATTCAAATTGTAATTTTTTAAATTTCGCTCGGAAAAGTTTCAAATGAAGTTTGAATTATAAAATGAGACTTGAATAATTTAAATTTTATTAGTAATTAGTAGATCGATTTTTAAGTTCCAGCCGACTCTCTCAACTTTACATTATATATGTACATTGCATATGAAAAAAAAAAGAAAAAAAATAAGAGTATATGTTTATCATAACTAAATTTCGAAGAGAAACTTGAACAAATTAACTCGACTCGAAAAAGATTTAAATAAAATTTGACTGATAAAATATAATTTGTAAACATGACTAACTCAAATATCGAATATTCTTAAATACGGTCGATGAAAGTGAAAGGAAAACCAGAAAATTCTGACTAGACTGCATCATTGCAACCAAGGGTTGGATTGAATAATAGTGAATAATAATATTTTACATGCCAAAAGGCTTGCTGCTCAAGGCAAAAAAAAAAAAAAAAACTCTCTCCATCCAAAGAGCATATAAAGTTGCCTTCAACAGAGTTGGACATTGTTGAAACTCCAAATCCCTCAGAGTGTTTCATCGTTTGAACTCTCTTCTTTTCATTATTCTTCTCTTTTTCTTTCTTTTATGGTGAGTTGGGATCTTTTAAACTCATTTTCTTCACTCATTGCTGCACTGACGATAAACGAAAAATTCCAGCTTTTGCAAATTTGTCTCTTTTGTTTTCATGATAGATGGATCTTGAGAGTATATTTCTTATGAAATTAATCAGCTTTAGATCATGGCTAGTATTTTTTTTAACAATCTCACTTCACATCTAAGGTTTCTGAGTTTGACCAATTAATTTTTGTGTTTGCTGCAGCTACAGTATAGTAAATCCTATAGATTTCTGAAGTTGTTGAGTATCAAAGTAACATAGCTTGGGAGCCGCTCAATGGCCTCCGGGAATGGTTTCAATGGTGATAAAGCTACTGACTCGCATGAAGCCGGCGAATCGAAAGGCCAGGAAGAGCCAGAGGAAGTCTCTGGCGTGAATGGAAAAAACCAAGATCCTGAAAGCAGCAAGGGAGATGGGAAAACTAACACGGTTCCATTTTACAAGCTGTTTTCATTTGCAGACTCTAAGGATATCATGTTAATGATCATCGGCACGACTGCTGCGGCTGGGAACGGTCTATCTATGCCCCTCATGTCAATCTTGTTTGGGAATCTCATTGATGCTTTTGGGAAGAACCAGAGCAATGGCAACATGGTTGAAGTCGTCTCCAAGGTATGAACTTAGCTTTTAAGATTGTATGATTGTCTCACATATGGATTATTAACTGAATTCTTGAAAATTCTTAGGTTTCTTTGAGATTTGTTTACCTGGCGATGGGGGCTGCGACGGCTGCGTTTCTTCGTAAGAAAACCTCTCATTTAAATCATATTGCTTGATGTTTTGTTACTTAATGTGGCCTAGCACTCGTATTGTTTTGTCAGAGGTGACTTGCTGGATGATCACGGGCGAGCGACAAGCTGCACGAATACGGGGCTTGTACTTGAAAACCATATTGAGGCAAGATGTTGGTTTCTTTGATGTTGAAACGAACACAGGGGAAGTTGTTGGAAGAATGTCTGGGGACACAGTTCTCATACAGGACGCCGTGGGCGAAAAGGTATACAACTATATTATCCTAGTCTTAAGTCTCGAGTCTCGACTCGGACGTCTAGAATCCTTGTTGAGTAAAATATATTCATGGGAATCACGGTTCGTTCACATACTTTTATGCAGGTTGGGAAGTTTTCACAGTTGATATCCGCTTTCTTTGGAGGCTTTGTTATAGCGTTTGTCAAAGGATGGCTTCTTACCCTCGTCATGTCATCCGCTATCCCTCTACTTGTAGTAGCTGGTGGAACTATGGCCATTATAGTATCCAAGATGGCAACCCGTGGACAAAGTGCTTATGCTAAAGCCGCTACTGTAGTCGAACAAACAATCGGTTCAATCCGAACCGTATGTTCCATCTCGAAATTATTTGCAGTCTTCAATCTTTGCATTTTCTTATTTAGTGAATATATATATATATATATATATGATCTGATTCCAGGTTGCGTCATTTACTGGCGAGAAGCAAGCTATAAAAAATTACGACGAGTCGCTTGTTACCGGTTATAAATCAGGCGTCCAGGAAGGTACTGCTGCTGGACTAGGTGTTGGCTTAGTTATGTTAATTGTATTCTGCAGTTATGCTTTGGCTGTGTGGTTTGGTGGGAAGATGATTTTGGAGAAAGGGTACACTGGCGGTCAAGTACTTAATGTGATTATGGCCATATTAATCGGTTCCATGTGAGTTCAAAATTTGATTTTTCTCCATCTTCTACTGTGTTATGCATGGTTAAGAGGCTAAAGTCATCGGTATTACGGATGTTTCAGGTCCCTGGGGCAGGCATCTCCGTGCATGACTGCATTTGCTGCCGGTCAAGCTGCAGCGTTTAAGATGTTCGAGACCATCGAAAGGGAACCAGAGATTGACTCCTATGACACAAGTGGAAAAGTGTTGGAGGACATTCGCGGTGATGTAGAACTGAGGGATGTTTATTTCAGTTACCCCTCTAGACCAGAGGAGCAAATTTTCAGTGGATTCTCTCTTTCTATTCTGAGTGGCACAACAGTTGCTTTGGTTGGACAAAGTGGAAGCGGGAAATCGACTGCGATCGGTCTGATAGAGAGATTTTACGATCCACAAGCCGGTGAGGTTCTTATTGATGGCATTAACCTCAAGGAATTCCAGCTTAGATGGATCCGGGGAAAGATTGGTCTTGTTAGCCAGGAACCGGTGTTGTTTACGTCAAGCATACGGGACAATATTGCATATGGAAAAGAAGGTGCAACCACAGAAGAGATAAGAGCCGCGGCTGAACTTGCAAATGCTGCAAAGTTCATTGATAAACTACCTCAGGTTTTAATTTATCGTCCAATTAGTTCTACTTTATGTCTCCGAGTACTTTTATTTGTGAATTGTCCATTTTGATTTACTTTTGGAACTTTGGACCCTATGCATAGGGACTAGATACCATGGTTGGAGAGCATGGAACTCAGCTTTCTGGCGGACAGAAGCAACGAGTGGCGATTGCAAGAGCAATTCTGAAGAACCCTCGGATTTTACTTTTAGACGAAGCTACAAGTGCACTTGATGCAGAATCCGAAAGAGTCGTGCAAGAGGCGTTGGACAGGATAATGGGCAATAGGACTACTATCATCGTTGCTCATCGTTTGAGTACGATTAGAAATGCAGATACGATTGCTGTAATTCATCAAGGAAAGATGGTTGAAAAAGGTAGGTTATATGAATTATAATCGTATCTTTCTTGAATTTTTGTAACTTGATCGTAAATGGACCTATCTAACAGATGCATGTTACCAAGGGGATGCATTTTTATCTGACCAACTAAACCGTGATTTTGCCTGCATACTGGTCTACTTTTCAGATAATATTCATCGCTCTCACCGTCGAAAACAATTCTTCGAATTGTGCAGGGTCGCATTCAGTACTACTCGAGGATCCCGAGGGAGCTTACTCTCAGCTTATTCGTTTACAAGAAGTAAATAAACAGTCAGAACAGGTTGCGGATGTATCAGACATTACTTTCGAACCGATTGGACAATCAAGCCTAAGAAAATCATTGAAGCAGTCGATCAGCAGGGGATCATCTAGAAATAGCAGCCCCAATTCTATGTCCCCACCTTTCAGTTTACCTACTGAAATGAATGTCACTAATCCTGAAATGTTAGATACAGAAGTCCCTGGTGAACCACCATTGGAACAGGCTCCAGAGGTTCCCATCCTCCGGCTTGCTTACCTCAACAAGCCGGAGATTCCCGTGCTCTTAATTGGAACCATGTTTGCGGCTGCCAATGGTGTGATACTTCCGATTTTCGGTATCCTAATTTCCAGTATGATCAAAACATTTTATGAACCACCTGATGTATTGAAAAAGGATTCAAGATTCTGGGCACTGGTATTTTTGGCCCTTGGCATGGCATCATTATTGATATGTCCAACTCGATCACACTTCTTTTCTATTGCTGGATGTAAATTAATCCAACGAATCAGATCAACATGTTTCGAGAAAGTGGTCCACATGGAAGTCGGTTGGTTTGATGAACCAGATAATTCAAGTGGTGCAATCGGCGCAAGGCTCTCAGCAGATGCAGCCTCGATACGTGCCCTGGTCGGAGATGCACTAGCTCAGCTGGTCTCAAGCTTGGCATCGGCAGTGGCCGGTGTAGTCATTGCTTTCGCTGCAAGTTGGCAGATGGCATTAATTATCCTAACATTAATCCCTCTGCTAGGGGTCAATGGATATGTTCAAGCAAAATTCATGAAGGGATTTAGTGCAGATGCTAAAGTACGCTCGAATATTACTTCAATAATTGTGGAAATGTGTTTTTAAGAATATTATTGATTTACATAAATTGGTTGCAGATGATGTACGAGGAGGCCAGCCAAGTTGCTAATGATGCAGTTGGGAGTATAAGAACAGTTGCTTCCTTTTGTGCAGAGGAAAAAGTAATGCAACTCTATAAAATGAAATGTGAGGGTCCTATGAAAACAGGGATAAGGCAGGGTTTGATCAGCGGAGCGGGATACGGACTTTCCTTCTTCTTTTTGTTTAATGTCTATGCGACAAGTTTCTACGGCGGAGCTCAACTTGTTGATCACGGCCATGCAACATTCGCAGATGTTTTTCGAGTAATTTCGACATCCTTGGCCTTTTTCTTCAAGGCATCATGTTTACTTTGAATGTATGTTCCTACGATACTGAGACTGTCATCTATTTCACAGGTTTTCTTAGCTTTATCGATGGCAGTTGTCGGAATTTCTCAATCAAGTACCTTCGCTCCTGACTCCAACAAAGCCAAGGTCGCCGCTGCTTCCATATTTGCGATCATCGACCGTGAGTCTAAGATAGACCCGAGTGACAAGTCTGGGAGGATACTAGAAAATGTGAAAGGAAATATCGAGCTTCGTAATGTCGGCTTTAAGTATCCATCAAGGCCAGATGTTCAAATCTTCCGAGACTTGAGTTTGTCTATTCGTGCTGGCAAGGTATCGTTCCTATTGCCATATCGAACTCACAAATACTTCACTTATCAACATAATTGTAGAGACTAAAATCATACGAATATCAAACTTCTCGTTTCTTTCAGACGGTTGCGCTAGTTGGAGAAAGCGGGAGTGGGAAATCTACTGTAATCTCATTACTGCAAAGATTTTATGATCCCGATTCCGGAGTTATCACTCTTGATGGAGTCGAAATCCAAACACTCCGATTGAAATGGCTGAGGCAACAGATGGGACTAGTGAGCCAGGAACCTGTTTTGTTTAATGATACAATCCGCGCCAACATTGCATATGGAAAGGGAGGAAATGCAACCGAGGCCGAAATTTTAACTGCATCAGAGTTAGCCAATGCTCACACGTTCATTAGTGCATTACAACAGGTTAGATACATGTTGGCAAATAAGCTTAACTAATGACTGATTACTAATCTTTCCACCTACAATACAGGGTTACAATACTGTGGTAGGAGAGCGAGGACTTCAATTGTCGGGAGGACAGAAGCAACGCGTAGCCATTGCACGAGCCATCGTTAAAAGTCCAAAGATACTGCTATTAGACGAGGCCACAAGTGCAGTGGATGCTGAATCAGAGAAAGTGGTTCAGGATGCACTAGATAAAGTTATGGTGGAGCGCACAACGGTGATAGTTGCTCATAGGCTATCCACAATCAAGAATGCGGATGTTATCGCGGTGGTTAAAAACGGCTTTATTGTAGAGAAAGGAAAGCATGACACTTTGATAAACATCAAAGACGGTTTTTATGCTTCCTTAGTTGCACTTCACACGACTGCAAAATCTGTAATAATGTGAATAGGACCGAAGGAGTTACACATGTTGAGAATCGAAATTCTATACTTACAAGAATGTAGATGTTGTTGCAGTGCTTAGAAATGGCTATGAGTAGATCGACTTGGCTGGGAGTGCAACCGAATCATACTTACAGACGTTGCGAGACTTCTAATTGTAAAAATAGTATAGAGTATGCAATATAGTATTAAATAGCGTTCGCAACGTAACGATTTTACGGGTCGTCGTAACACCACAATCGCATTTAAAATCAAAATTATTTTTTGGAGAAAAATCACGACACAACATCCGCAATCGCGGCATCACAACCTTATCCGCAACTGCGAATACAACCATAATTTAATACTATGGTATGCAAAGCAAATTTGTAGCAATCGTGGCTAACCCCAACGAAGCAAACAAAGTTCCAAGTTGGCAGGGTGGAGAACGCTAATGTCGATGGTTCTACCCTTGACTCCTCAAATCTGGTGTATGTGTTGCGGGACATCAATAGTCTTTTGAGTATTGACACTATCAAATTCGGACAAACAAGTAAAAATGATCGAAATGGCAGAGAAAACTAAGGGCGTGACTGTCGTAGCTTGGTTAGCGTGATTCTGAAGTCATGTGCTGTGTGTCAGTGTGTGTACATAGTGGAAGTGATTTTACATGAATTAAAAATTATCCGACCTGCCGGATTCGAACCAGCGACCTAAGGATTTCAGAAAGGATACAAGCCTACTACAGTCCTCCGCTCTACCAACTGAGCTAAGGTCGGATCCGAAAAGCTGGATGACAATTTACATTTATTTTTATACGTTGAATTCGAAACAACTTTCAGCACAACCCTATTTCTCACTCTTCCCCCTACCGTTTCCGATCCATATTTCATTCTGGGTGTTTCTCTTAGTGGATGGAGAGACAAGGTTGCAGGATATCCCCAGTTTTGAAACACCCAATAAACCTTGAATTAAGTCAGTAATGGTGGTTCTGAAATAGAGCTCCTTAAATAATGGCCATGAAAGATGGAGATGTAGAAGTTGGAGGGTGATGGTCGTCGTAGTGAATAGAATAAATTAAGTTTAGAGAATTTCTTTATAATATATTTTTATAATATTCGATCTGAATTAGTAGATCAATAAATTAAATACGAGTAATTATATTAAAAACATGATTTGAGACATAACATGAACCCAACAAAAAAATAATTAAGACACTACAAAAGGTTATAAAAAAACACACACACAAACATGATGTGAGTAAATGAAAGTGTTTCAAGGTGCATGGTTTATTCAGAAATCATAGGCCACTGCTCTTCTAGGATTGGGTTTCCTACACTTGAGGTTCAATCATATGATTTAATACTATGAAGCAGCAATGGTATATAACTGAAGGCAGTAAGGAATTTCTGCTAATAGTATGGACTAGAGAAGGAATGTTTTGCGCGTATCTTCAACAACTAATTACAGTTAGGGTTGTGCTATTTAAGATAAATTTAAATTGATAAATAGTTAAGTCTTCATGTAATCGATTCCATAGATTAAAATATATGATATACTCGAGGACAACAATAGGTGCTTATTTTTCAAACAAGTAATTTATCGAACATGACCCATTATAAAAACTACTTGATAGAATTATTTAAGCGTTTTGGGATAAGTTCTCACGTGCTAGTCGTTTAAATAATCGAATGCAACAGTGCTCAAGTTGTTAGTATGTTAACAATAATATGCTCTATCTCAGCCTCGGTAAGGCGAAACCTTTATTAAAGTTATTTTTAAAAACATTTTTAAAGAAATAAAAAGAAAACAATTGATCATTTAGTCTGCTTCATGGGTCTAAGCAATTTGGTAAGATGAGAAGCTTGGAGTTGCTTTCCGTAGACTTAGAAAAAGTTAACTTTAGGACTTAATCATCTTTCATTAAAAGAAAAGAAAGTATAAGTGTATTTTTGTGTGTATTAATTTACATAGTTATATAAAAATAAAGTGGTTAAAAATTATCTTTTATGAAAAATAAGAGTCACGTATCATCTATTGGTGTATATTTCAAAATTTATTCACTTGGAACTTATTATGCAGTTGTGATAATAGAAGAAAAATAACACTCAATTTTATCATGCTAAGGTCTAAATTTTAGATATTCTATATTTTATTTGGTAGGTATTATAATTACAATTGATAATAAAGGTTAATGGTACCAAACTGACATGTAGGTTTCGTGGTGTAGTTGGTTATCACGTCAGTCTAACACACTGAAGGTCTCCGGTTCGAGTCCGGGCGAAGCCAATTTTTACATTTTTAGCTTTTTACCGTGAAAATGAAAGGGAGGGAAAAAAGATATAAATTTCGCCGTTGCCGGGGATCGAACCCGGGTCACCCGCGTGACAGGCGGGAATACTCACCACTATACTACAACGACAGCATTGACAGTAGGCTTATTCGTTAAATATATATGTATAAAATAAAATAATACCTGCAGGCTATTATGCACATGTCTTAGTGGTTGTGATTTCTAGCAATTATATTAATGGTATAAATCAAATGATATTGCGCATGAATATAGTTCAATAATTCTTTAACTATTAATTTCAAACTAAAAATTGTTCGTGTGAAAAATAAAAATAATAAATTACGTATTTCTCACAATTTTCACACCTACTTTTAACATTTTTTATTATTATTTCTCACTACTGAGGAAGAATTTTTTTTAAAGAACTAAGGATAGAATTAAATATTAAGAGAAGCTAAAACTAAAATAAATATTTAAATCTAAAAATTTTAAAAAAAATAAAGAAAATTTTAACTAATATTTAAATTAAGGGTAAACTATACTAATGACTACCGAACTATGGGGTTGGTGTCGATTTGACCACTATATTTTCAATTATGTTAAATATACCACATAACTATTTAATTGGTTCCAATGTAGCCACCTGCCGTTAAAAAAACGAAAAAGTTGACGAGCCTGTTAAAATAATTGGTATAATTACAAATTTAGTCCTCTTTATCTATACAATCTATCAATTTGATCCTAATTTTAATCTAATAAAAAATTATTTTTATTTAACTAAATTAATTAATTTCCCCCTCCAATTAGGTGGTGACACGTGTCACCCGATTGAAGTAGTAAAAATGAAAACCAAAGAACTGCCCCTAGTAGGAATCGAACCTAAAATCTTGGGCAAGTAGCACGCAAGTTTGCCACTGAGCCAAGCAGATTGTTTTTTGTTGATTTGTAGAAAATAGGTGTTGGAAGTCCACAATGAGTAGGTTGTTGGAGGTGCATATAGCTTTTATAAAGCCATTGACAGAGAAAAATTATAGTAAAAATGTGGTTGAATTTAAGCAGTTTGGAGACAAGAAAGGCTTGAGGGTGCAACAGTCGAGGGAAAGGTTGATCAACTGATTAAAGCAATAACGAATTCGAAAGAGCAATCGAGGAGAAAGAATCATCATCGAATTGCAACAATGAACAAAATTGTTCAGTTGTCAATGAAATTAATAAGAAAACAGAAGCAGTAATTCAGAACGGTGTTGGTGTAGGCTTCTCTTTTGTATTTTTGGACTCTCTAAACAACTCTATTTATTTGCAAACTGGTTATCATAATGATTCAGAGCATCTGACTTCAGTTGTGGAGATTGATAAATCTTACAAACGACCCAAACTCAAATATATTGAGCAGTAGAAGCTAAGAAGAACAAAATGAACGTCCTTTTAGTTGTCTAGTAAGCCCTGTCAAGTTGGACAATTTTTCAAATATAGTTGTAGTTTCCACAAATGCTATTTTCGTCGATTCAACATCATTTTTTTGTAACTTCGTAAAGTACAATATAAAGTAAGATATCAGATTATATTGTTGATGTCGTCTGGATTCAACAACCGTGCATTTCTTTGAAAGAGTTACCTACCTGATGATATCAATGAAGCTATAGAAGAATTGAACGTATCGACTTCTGTCTTCTCATCAGGACTAAAACCCAGTTGTTAAGAAAACAAGTTATGACATCTTTACAACATAAGGCATCTTCACTAGAATGGGACTTTCAACTAGAGTATAATATTACTGAAAATTAAATATGCAAACCTTGTTTGAAGGCTACGGTAGCATTTTTCACCCATTCTGTATTAGTGCTTCCCCCAATAACTGAACTAGTTGCAGATAGATCATTGTTGTCAATGGTTTGTCCAATTTAGTTTAACTTATAGACAAGATCCTGCAAATACTCTGCAGCCAGCACCAAAGACAATAATATTTGATGTTCAACTTAAGAAAATGTTATGAAATGTAAATTACATCTCCCCAATGAAAAGACATTAAATATTATGTTCGTCCTTGGTGTACCCGTGAGAATATGCTTGGCTCAGTGGCAAACTCGCGCGTGTTACTCCTTCAAGGTCTCAGGTTCGATTCCTACAAAGGGTTGTTCTTTGATTTTCATTTTTCCTACTCCAATCAGTAAAAAAAATAATTAAAATCTACCAATTATTTTAACGGTCCCGTTAATTTTTTCGTTTTTAACAGCAAGTGGCTACATTAGAACCAATTAAATAGTTATGTGGTATAATTAACACAATTGAAAATATAGTGGTCAAATTGACACCAACCTCATAGTTCAGTGGTCATTAGTATAGTTTATGCTGCAGCCAGCGCCAAAGATAATAATATTTGATGTTCAACTTAAGAAAATGTTATGAAATGTAAACTACATCTCCCAAATGAAAAGACATTAAAGACTATGTCTGTCCCCTGGTGTACATGTAAAAATATGCTTGGCTCAGTGGTAAACTCGCGCGGGCTACAACCTTAAGGTCTCAGGTTCTATTCCTACCAAGGGCAATTTTTTGGTTTTCATTTTTCCTACTCTAATCAGTAAATAAAAATAATTAAAATCTCCCAATTAGGTGGTGACACGTTAATTAAAATATATAAGTTTTTATAAGATTAAAATTAGGATCAAATTGATAGATTGTATAGATAAAGGGGACCAAATTTGTAATTACACCAATTATTTTAACAGCCCCGTTAATTTTTCCGTTTTTTTTAACGGCGGGTGGCTACATTGGAACCAATTAAATAGTTATGTGGTATATTTAACACAATTGAAAATATAGTGGTCAAATCGACACAAACCTCATAGTTCGGTGGCCATTAGTATAGTTTACCCTTAAATTAAAAAGACCTAAAACATCATTATATTAATATATTTAGTAGGGCCATAAGTATGGATGTAAAAAGCTGACCCGACTTGAAAACCCGACTGAAACCTACTCAAGTCAGAACCTGATTTGACCTGAAAATTTAATGACCCGAACCTGTTTTTGTAACCGACTGTTGTTGACCTGAACCTGAATTCGATCTGTTACTGTAGTGACCGAATTCGACCTACGTCCGACTGAAAATGACCCGATCCCGAATTGGACCTATTACTGTGGACCTGAAACCCGACCTGCGCCCGACTGAAATTAATCTGAACCCGAAGCAGACCTGGCAGATAACTGATTTTACCCAACTGAATTGACCCGAGATCCGATATTACCCAACCTGTTTTGAACCCGACCTGTATTGGATTCGACATGTTTTGAACCCGGCCTGTTTTGAACCCGACCGGTTTTGGACCCGACCTGCTTTGAACCCAACCTATTTTTAACCTAAACTGATATTGATCTGACTTGATATTTACCTGATATATAGTTGAAGAAGTCTACGATTTGAAAATTTTAAAGTGTTGATAAATATAAAGTATTAATTTATTAAATTATTTCAATATTAACTCGTTCAATATAAATTATTTGTGAAGTTTAATAAGAATTAACATACTTAAATTTATTTTATTAAAAATATTTAAAATTTAAAAGTTTTATTAAATTAATAAGTTGTTATGGATGAATTTAAAACAAAATATTTAAAATTTAAATTAATTTATTAATTGTGATTATTAAATTTAAGAAATATTTTATTAAAAATTTTAATTATAACTATTAAAATAATAATAAAAATATTTGTTAGTTTAGGGGGAAGTTTCTTTTGAATTAATGGGGGAAAGTTTTTTTGATTGATAGGAAATTAAGGGGGAAATTTTGGCACCATAACAAACAAAATGAGGGGATATTTTTTCACCATATCAAACAAAATGGGGGAGATTTTGGCACCATATCAAAAAAAAATAAGATGGGGGGGTTGCCGCCGCCAGTCAAACAAAAAGGGGGGATATTGGCACCATATCAAACAAAATGGGGGAGATTTTGGCACCATATCAAACAAAAATAAAATGGGGGGGGGGGGGGGGGTTGCCCCCAGTCAAACAAAATGGGGGTGAGGGAAATTTTGTCGCCATATTAAACAAATTGAGAGTGGATGTGAGATTTTTTATTTTGGGGTTAATTATCCTTTAGGTCCTTCCTTAATTAGATGGTTAGTGTTTAGGTTTTTTATGTTTCAGTTTATTTTTTTTAGTCTTGACTTTTAGTTTAGTTTCTTTAAATTTTATTTAATTAGGAAATGTTTCATAAATTAATTAATTATTAAGCTTTTTGGTCTGCTTTAAATTTGATTTGGTCCTCGTATAAAAAATTGGTAAGTAATTAGGTTTAATAATTTTATTCATTTGTGATTTGGGCTCTAATTAATAATTTAATTTTAATTTATTTTTAGATTTGTCCTTTTTATGTTTCAATTTATTTTGTTTGTTAGATTTATGAGTTTATGTTTAGGGTTTAAGGGTAAGTGTGTCAAATTGAATGTTTGGGGTTATGAGATTAGTTTAGGGATTATGTGATTAGGCTTGCACTCTAATTATTAGTGAATAGTGTTTGTAAGATTTAGATATTCATATTTGGGGTTTAGGGGTAAATGCGTCAACTTAATTATTTGGGGTTATGAGATTAATTTAAGGATTATGGGATTAGGCTTGTACTCTAATTATTAGTGATTATAAGATTTAAGGGTTGATGGGTATTGTTTAGGGTATACATATATACATACAAATATGTATGTTCTAGTATATATATATATATAACAATATATGCATACTAAAACTTACATATATATATACTAAAGGAAAATTTTACAACGGGCGACGAACATTGATGAACACCACTAACGATGAGCACCGATGAATACCATTAATTTAAAAAAATAAAAATCTAAATAACTAAAATTATAATTAAAATTATCTCTTAAAAAATAAAAATCAAATTTAATAGTTACTTCATAATATTTTTTAATAAGTTAGAATCAAATATACCCAATTCTCCTAAACCCTAACAAAATCAATCTCTTAAAAAAATATACACAATTCTCCTAAACCCTAACAAGATCAATCTCTTAAAAATTAGAAATAAGTTTATAATTTTGTAATAGATTCGAATCAAATATACCCAAATCTCCTAAACTTAAACCCTAACAAATTCGAAATGGGAAAAATTAAAATTAGGGTTTGATGGGATTTGATTTGGGAGAATTTGATATATTTGATTCTAACCTATTAAAAAATATTATAAAGTAATTATTAAATTTAATTTTTATTTTTTAAGAGATAATTTTAAATATAATTTTAGTCCTTTAGATTTTTAAAATTTAAAAAAAAATGGTGTTCATCAGTGTTCATCGTTAGTGGTGTTCAACAATGTTCGTCGCACGTGGTAGACTCATCCTATACTAAAACTTAAATACATGCATATATATGTGTTTTAGTATGTATGTATACATGTGTGTTTTAGTATTTTCTTCATTCTAGTCCCTTAGCTTTATTTTAATTTGTCCAAATTTATTATTCCAAATTGACCCACATTTTTTTTAATTTGTCCAATATTTTATTATTTTAATTTGATAATTTCTTCATTCTAGTCCCTTAACTTTATTTTAATTCCATATTGACCCATATATATATATATATATATATATATATATATTAATTCATCATGTTTTATAATTTTAATTTGAAATTTTGTTCATTTTAGACCTTAAAACTTTATTTTTATTCTAAATTGACATCTACTTATTGTTTTTTTAATTACTCTAATTTTTATACTTTTAATTTGTTATTTTTTTCATTACAGTCCCCAAAATGTTGTTTTTATTCTAAATTGACCCTTTTTCATTATTTTTCTTTTAAATTTGTCTAATGTTTTATAATTTTAATTTGATATTTTTGTTCATTATAATCCCTGAAACTTTATTTTGAATCCAAATTGACCCTTTTCAGTCTAAATTGACCCCTTTTCATTATTTTAATCACTCCAATGTTTTATAATTTTAATTTGATATGACTTTAAATAATTAACTCCAAATCAATGACGATTGACGAAGGCCAACCTAAAGACTATCGACTACTTATACGGTTGTACCGAACCCAAACTCAATACGAATTTCAATCCTAAAAATGCCTCAACCTGAATTACCCGACCTGAAACTACCCGACTTGAAATGCATCCGACCTGAAATGCAACCGACCTGAAATGAAACCCGACCTGAAATGGACCCGACTTGAAGTGTATCCGAACCCGAATTAACCTGTCAATTATCTGTTTTGGACCCGACCCGTTTTGACCCGACCTGAAATGAACCCGACCTGAAATTGACCCGACCTGAAATGGACCCGATCTGAAATAGACCCGACCTAAAATGGACCCGATCTGAAATGGACCCGACCTGAAATGGACCAGCACCCGACCCGAGTCGAGTCAAAATAGAAAAATGACCTGAAATGACTTGTACCCGATTTTACCCGACCTGATAGTACCCGACCTAAAACCCATCCGATTACATGTTTTTACATCCCTAACCACAAGCCCACCTAAACAAAGAGTGGCTCTGCCCTTCTCACTACTATTATCTCTTCTTATATATACATAAACATCAAAACTGCACATGAATTTTGATCAAATTTCCAATAGATTTTGATTTGATGCAATTATGTACTTGAAATTTTTATTTCGATTCAATTATATAAATAAGAAACTTTTATTTTGGTTCAAATGTACACATAAAGCTTTAATTTTAGTTCAATTGTGTACACTTTAAAAATAAAACATGTCTATTTATTTTTCATATTGAATAAATATAAGTATTAGAATATGACGTGTGTAAACATAAAATGATTTTATGCAGGGATGGAGGCATTAATAGGTTGGGAGGGGCTGTTGCCCTCCTAGATTTTTTGGTATAATTACATTTTAGGTCATTTTTAGTCTAAATATTAGTAAATAAGGTCTTTGTCCATCCCAATTTTTAGAATTTATAGGCTTAATAGACTCTTGCCTTTCATGTTCTTGATCCTAGCTCCGTCCATGATTCTATGTCGATAACAATTTTAGTGATTTGTGAAAATTGAATCAAATCTAAATTTCATGTATAAAATTACACAAAATCAAATTCTCATATATAACCTTGCACATTTTACTAAAGTTCGTGTGTTGTTTTGGTATCTATCTGACCGGTCTTGTTAAGGTTTCCTCCTAAGCCTAGAAAAGGAGAAGATCAATTAGTGGAATTGTTGGAAAATATTTAGTGGGAGCTAAGGTAGTGGATGTAGAGTTCATTTGGAACTTGAACCGCTATAATTGTCTTGTTCTTCGTTTTTATTCATTCCACTTCACTTCTTAAATTTTAAAAACCCAGTTCACCCCCTTTTGGCTTTGATCAATCTTTTGATCCACTCAACAATTGGTATCAGAGCATACCTCTTTGAAGGATTAACAACCGAAAGAAGAGATTCTACGTAGAGTGTGATTATCAAAAAAGCAAGCCATGACATCTATCTCCGACTCTAGCATGTATGAGTCTCAATCGGTCATCAAACTGTCTTTCTTCAATGGTGACAACTATCCTTTTTGGAAGAACCGAATGCATCTCTTCATAAAGTCAAGTGATTACCTGGTTTGGGATGCTATAGAGGATGGTCCCATCATAACGATGAAGAGAGAAGATGAAGGAAGACTTGTGTCTAAAAGAAAAGGAGAAATGAGTGAAGATGATCGAAAGAAGCTTCAAATCAACAACAAGGCTCTTCACATGTTATTTTGTGCTTTTGGACCAGATATCTACTCAAAAGTTTCTTCCATCGAAATTTCTAAAGAAGTGTGGGATACACTTGAGACAACCTATGAAGGGACAAGCTATGTAAAGGAAACAAAGATTGGAATTCTCAATCTTAGCTATGAGAATTTCAAGATGGAGCCCGAAGAAATCGTATCAAAGATGTTCTATCACTTTTCAACCATCATCAATGGGCAAAAAGGTTTTGGATAGATCATTTCGAAGGACAAGATAGTCCGAAAGCTACTCTACTCTCTTCCCGAGTCTTGGGATGGAAAAAGAACCGTTATCATCGAGGCAAAGAACTTGAAGACACTAAAGCTTGATGAGCTAGTTGGTTCTCTCCTAACTCGTGAAATCATAAAGCAAGGAAGGGAAGATGAAAGGAAGAAAGAAGAGTGGAGAAGCTTGAGGTAGACAAGAAGAAGAAACTAGGAGTGTCTCTCAAAGCTTCTCTACATGAGGAGAGTACTTCTAGTGAGGAGTAAGATCTTGAAGAATTGGCTATGATAGCCAAGATATTTTCACGATTTAAGAGGCCCAAACGAGGTAGAAAGTTTCAAAGAAAGATGGACTTCAAGACCAAGAACAAAGAAGAAGAAAAGGATCTAATCATATGCTACGAGTGTAAGAATACGGGTCACATCCGTTCTAAGTGTCCTCAACTCAAGAAGAATGACTTTGAGAAAAAGAAGAAGCTTAAAGCTAAGCTTGCTACTTGGAGTGATGAGGAGTCATCCGAGGATGAGGAACAAGAAGTGTCTAATCTTTGCCTCATGGCTCTTGAGAAGGATTTTTCTATGGTAACCTCTAACTCATCTACTTTTGATTTTACATACGATGAATTGCATGAAGCATATGATGAGTTACAAGTGGGTATGACGAGTTAGTTGAGAAGTATAAGGAGTCTGTTTTGAAAAATAAAAAAGTCATTTCGGATTTGCATGCTAAAAATGATTTAATTTCTCAAGCTAACTTGGAATTTGAGAAAAAGATTTTAGGTCTACAAGATGAACTTGAATACTTTCAAAATGAAAATGTAGATTTAAATAATCTTATTTCTCAATGTAACATTGAACACCAAAAGGTGTTAGATGAGCTCAATGAGCTCAAAAAGTCTTTCAAGAGTGTTGGTACTTTAAAAAATGAAATAGGTGAATCATCTAGAACAAACCAACCTAAAAGAAATAAATTTAACTACAAACAAAGTGTCTTCTATAGGCATACTAAAACTAAAAGAATTAGAAGTGTATGGGTTCCTAAGGAACTTGTCAAATCTAATAATGTTGATGTCATGTCACCTTGGATTCCTAAGGGAACCAAGCTTTTGGGAGCTAACACTCGTGAACCTAATATTATTTAGGTACCAAAAAGCAAAGCCTAATCTCTTTGTTTGTAGGGGAAGCATTGCTACAAGGCCAAAGCACAAAGCCAAAACTCATGGTACCTTGATAGTAGATGCTCGAGGCACATGACTGGATACAAGAGTCGATTCGTGGATTTAAAGCCAAAAAGTTGAGGAGTAGTGACATTTGGTGACAACTCCAAAGGCCACAATGAAGGTACTGGCTCCACAGGAAATAGGGGTGGGCAAGACCGGGTACCCGGCCAATTTGTCTAGAATTGGTCACAGTAACCACCGGTTGCTAAAAATTAGAACCAGTCTCGGTTAGACCGGGTCTAAGATTTCAGGAACCGGTACCAATACCAGGTACCCGGTCAATTAGTTTATTATTAATAAAATTTGAGCAGCATGGGAAAAAATTTCCAACCATCAATAATAATATTAAATAACAAATTCAGAATATTGTAGGCTTGAAGGTTGAAGTCTTAAAACGAGTCATACTTATAATATTCATACACAAAGTAAAATAAAGGAGCGCCTTCAGTTGCTTTCAACCTCTTCAAAACCATTCGGTACCAGACCAATATCGGGTACCCGGTACAGGTCCCGGTCCCATTGGGTACCCATCGGGTACCAGGTCCAAAAAAGCAGGATCCAGTCCCGGTCTCGGTTGCAATCGGGACCTAAATTTTGGATCCAGTCTCGGTTGCAATCGGGACCTAAATTTTGGATCCAGTCCCGGTCCCACTAGAACCAATACCGGGTAAAAATCCACCGGATCCGACTGGATCCGGGACCGGGACCGGATAATCGGGTTTTTTTGCCCACCCCTAATAGGTAATCACTCTACCATACTCATTGAAAATGTGTTGCATGTCAATGGTCTAAAACACAATTTATTGAGCATTAGTCAATTGTGTGATAAAGGTTTTAATATCTTATTTGATAAAATGTGTGCAAAATTGTTGACATTAAATCTAATAAAACAATGCTTATTGGTCATCGCATATGAAATATATACATGGTGCATTTAGATGACATCCATACATCTCATGCATGTTTTGTTGCTCAAAAGAAAATGATGCATGATTATGGCATAGGAAACTAGTACATGCAAGCATTAGTGTTTTAGAAAAATTAGTTTCCCTAAATCTAGTTAGAGGTTTACCCAAGATTAAGTTCTCAAATGATAAAATATGTGATGCGTGCTCTAAGGGTAAACAACATAAATCATCCTTTAAATCCATTAATGATGTCTCTACTAGTAGATGCTTACAATTAATTCATATGGATGTTTTGGGCCTATTAGAACTATGGGCTTGGGTGGTAAATCATATGCTTTTGTTCTTGTAGATGACTATTCTAGGTTTACTTGGGTTCTATTCTTGAGTACAAAAGATGAGACTTTAGAAAATTTTATCATGTTTTCCAAATTAACTCAAAGTGATCTTGAGCTTAAGATTTCTCACATTAGAAGTGATCATGGAACCGATTTTCAAAATCTAGGTTTTGAAGAGTTTTTAAATGAAAATGGTATTAGCCACAATTTTTCGGCACCTCGAACTCCTCAACAAAATGAGGTACTTTAGAGGAAAAATATGACTTTACAAGAAACGGCTAGAACCATGTTTTGTGAAAATAATTTACCTAAATACTTTTGGGCAGAAGCCACTAATACTGCTTGCTACATTGTAAATCGAGTAATGATTATGCCAATTTTAAAGAAAACTCTATATGAGATTTTAAAATCTAAGAAGCCTAACATTAGCTATTTTCATCCATTTGGTTGCAAGTGTTTTGTTTTAAACAATGGAAAAGACAACTTAGGTAAATTTGATGCTAAAAGTGATGAAGCTATTTTCTTAGGGTATTCTTTAAACTCTAAAGCCTATTGTGTATTTAATAAAAGAACTTTAATAGTATAAGAGTCTCTACATGTTGTTTTTTATGATAACCTCCTTTCGAGGAAGGATTCTTGTGATGCTGATGATTTAGGGATCATTGAAGCTAATGATGGTGGAGAATCATCAAAGGTGGATGAGATTCCAACTAAAGAAGAAGATGCACAAGATCCACCTCTTGAATCCTTGAAGGACTTGGCTCTTGAGGAAAATGAGGTATCTTACCCAAGGGAGTTCAACTATGTCAAAGGTAGTGAAATCTTGGGTAATCCATCTTAGGGGGTAACTACTAGATCATCTCTCAAATTAATGAATCATGTTGCATTTATCTCATGCATAGAGCCTAAGAATATCAAAGAAGCATTAAAAGATGACTTTTGGATTTTGGTTATGCAAGAAGAATTAAACCAATTTGAGAGGAGTAATGTATGGACATTAGTTGAAAGGCCTAGTAATCAATCTACTATAGGAACTAAATGGGTATTTAGGAATAAACTAGATGCGAGTGGTAACATTGTGAGAAACAAAGCTAGACTAGTTGCTCAAGGTTACACTCAAGTAGAGGGAATAGATTTTGATGAAACCTATGCACCCGTAGCTAGAATGGAAGCTATTAGGATGTTGCTTGCATATGCATGTTATCATGATTTCAAGCTTTTTCATATGGATGTAAAAAGTGAATTTTAAATGGTTTTATAAATAAAGAAGTGTATGTGGAACAACCACCGGGTTTTGAGGATTCAAAATTTCCAAATCATGTTTTTAAGCTAACCAAAGTCCTTTATGGTTTAAAACAAGCTCCTAGAGTTTGGTATGAAAGGCTTTCAAACTTTTTAATTGAAAAAAGCTTTAAAAAAAGGTAAGGTGGACACTACACTTTTCATAAAAAGATATACAAATGACATCTTAGTAGTGCAAATATATGTTGGTGATATTATATTTGGCTCTACTAATGAATGTTATTGCAAAGAGTTTGCTAAGTTAATGCAAGGTGAATTTGAGATGAGTATGATGGGGGAGCTCTTATTCTTTTTGGGACTCCAAATCAAACAAATGAAGGATGGCACCTTCAAAAATCAAGCAAAGTACGTGAAAGATATGCTCAAGAAGTTTGGCTTGGAGCAAGCAAAGCCTCAAGCTACACCAATGAGCTCATCTACAAAGCTTGACAAAGATGAAGGAGGTAAGTGTGTTGACTCTAAGCTTTATCGCTCTATGATTGGATCAATGCTTTACCTTACCGTAAGTAGACCAGATATATTGTTTTGTGTTTGCTTGTGTGCTAGGTTTCAAGCTAGTCCTAGAGAGTCTCACCTTATAGCCGTAAAAAGGATCTTTAGGTACCTTAGAGATACTCTTTATTTAGGTCTTTGGTACCCTAGAGACTCAACCTTTAACCTTCATATTTTCTCAGATGCAGATTATATGGGTTGTAAAATAGGTAGGAAAAGTACTTCCGGCACTTGCCAATTCTTAGGTAGTATGCTCATATCTTGGTTCTCTAAGAAACAAAATAGTGTAGCTCTATCTACCACCGAAGCTGAGTACATATCCTTAGGGAGTTGTTGTGCTCAAGTCCTTTGGATGAAGCAACAACTCTTAGATTATGGAGTTAAAGTTGAATCCATACCCCTTAAGTGTGATAACACTAGTGCAATTTGTCTCACCAAAAATCTCATCCAACACTCTAGAACCAAACACATAGAGATAAGACATCGTTTCATTAGAGATCATGTCTTTAAACAAGATATTGTTATTGAGTTTGTTGACACCTTGAACCAATTAGCGGACATCTTTACCAAGCCTCTAGACAAAAAGTGTTTTTGGTCCCTTAGGAGAGAGTTAGGTCTAACTAGCCTATCTTGACCTTTTAGTTCTAACTAGCTTGGCTTTGAGCTTCTTCTTCTCAAAGCCTTTTTTCTTGAGTTGAGGGCAATCGGAACGTATGTGACCCGGCTTCTTGCACTCAAAGCAAATGATTTGATCCCTCTCTTCTTCTTTGCTTTTGTTCTTGAAATCTATCTTTCTTTGAAATTTTCTCCCTCGGTTGGACTTCATGAACTGTGAGAATCGTTTGGCTATCATATTAAATTCCTCAAAGTCCTCCTCCTCACTAGAAGAGTTCTCCTCTTGTAGAGAGGCTTTGAGAGCAACTCTTAGCTTCTTCTTCTTATCTACCTCATGCTTCTCTATCCTTCTCCTTTCCTTCCTCTTCTCTTTCTCTCTTCCCCGCTTCATTATCTTGTGTGTAAGAAGAGACCCAACAAGCTCATCAAGCTTCAAAGTTTTCAAATTCTTTGCTTCAATGATGGTCATCCTCTTACCATCCCAAGACTCCAGGAGAGAGTATAGAAGCTTCCTCACTAGCTTATATTCGGGAATTACTTCACTGAATCCTTTAAGGCCATTGACGATGATCGAAAACCGATCAAGCATCTTTGAGACGCTCTCATCGGGGTCCATCTTAAAATTCTCATAGCTCAAGTTTAGCAACGTGTTCATGACTATTTTAGGAATAAAGAAACTTGAAAATATATTTTAAAGCACATGAAATAATTGCAAAGCAAAATTAGTGATCATTTATTGTATGAAAAAGAGAATGGAAAAAGCAAGGTTTTCGGTTCAACAATTAGAAGTCCAATGGTTCAGTATTCTGAATTTCTTAGATTGTTTCGGCAAGAAACTTAAAAGAGAGAAACTTTATTAAATCGAAGCAATTTAATTTTTGCGTTATAATTTAAAATATATAGTTTTACAAGAATTCTAGATAGTTTATTCCTCGGATAACAAGGAAAGTGGGTGGAATTAGGGAACACTCATTTTTTTATAAGAATTGAACTTGAAATCTTGATACTTTTGTTATCTTTTTCATTATAGATTTATTTTGTCTTTTCAGTGTTGTCTTTTCTACCTTATAGGTAGCTAACGTTTATTGGGTGTTGAATCGAAATAAGTGATTCAGGAAGGCATTAGACAATCATAGTAAACTGATTTATTTTGTATTTTCAGTGTTGTCTTTTTTACCTTATAGGTAGCTAACGTTTATTGGGTGTTGAATCGAAATAAGTGATTCAGGAAGGCATTAGACAATCATAGTAAACCGCACAATTATTGTCGTTACGCATCAACTATCTAAAATCAAGAATATAGATGTTATTGTAGTGCTTAGAAATGGGGTTATTTGAGTATTTGACACTATCAAATTCGGACAAACAAGTAAAAATAGGGGTGAGCGTTCGAGCGAGTCGAGTCGAGTCGAGTCAAAAAAATTCGAGTTATTCGAGTTCAATCGTCATATTTTACAACTTGAACTTAAATTGAAATTTTTTTGATTCGAGCCGATTTTAGCGAGTTCGAGTCGAGTTCGAGTCGATTCGATTTTTCGAGTTTGGTTTTAATTTAAACATTTTTCTATTTATATCTACATATATATTTCTTCATATTATTTTTCACATGTGTAAAAAAAGATTTTGAATTATATCTACATACATATAAATTGACTTATGACTAAACAATACAATGATTCTAAAAGCACAAAAATAAGAACACATTTTTCATCAAACAAGGTAAACCTGTCCAAATTTCAATTGTAACAATCAAACCAACAAAAAGAAAACTCAAAGTTGAGGGGCTAAATTACAAAAGTAGAAAATTTAATTTAAAAATATGAATTGAAGCTAAATAGGTATTCTAGTTTCTACATTGGTTTAGGAGCATGTGGTTCAATTTTGGTCAAAATTGACTTAAAACGAAGGAGATATTGAAGAAATGAGGAAATCATACAAAGTTAAGGGACTTAAAATGAAGGAGGAATTGAAGAAAAATGAAATCAGTGACTAAATTGTAAAACTGTAAAATTCGGTTTTTCGATTTTTCAATTTTTCGAGTTGGGCAAATTTCAAACCGACTCGAAATCGAAATTTTTTCGAGTTAATCGAGTTGACTCGAATAACTCGAACAACTCGAATAACTCGAAATTGAAAAAAAATATCAATTTTTTCGAGTCGAGTCGAGTTTTGCTCACCCCTAAGTAAAAATGATCGAAATGGCAGAGAAAACTAAGGGCGTGACTGTTAGCTTGGTTAGCGTGATTGTGAAGTCATGTGCTGTGTGTGTACATAGTGGAAGTGATTTACATGAATTAAAAAAAAAACATTATCCGACCTGCCAGATTCGAACCAGAGACCTAAGGATTTCAGAAAGGATACAAGCCTTCAGTACTCCACTCTACCAACTGAACTAAGGTCGGATTCAAAAATCTAGATGACAATTTACATTTATTTTTATACATCTTTACAACATAAGGCATCTTCACTAGAATGGGACTTTCAGCTAGAGTATAATATTACTGAAAATTAAATATGCAAACCTTGTTTGAAGGCTACGGTAGCATTTTTCACCCATTCTGTATTAGTGCTTCCCCGAATAACTGAACTAGTTGCAGATAGATCATTGTTGTCAATGGTTTGTCCAACTTGGTTTAACTTATAGACAAGATCCTGCAAATACTCTGCAGCCAGCACCAAAGACAATAATATTTGATGTTCAACTTAAGAAAATGTTATGAAATGTAAACTACATCTCCCCAATGAAAAGACATTAAATATTATGTCCGTCCCTGGTGTACCCGTGAGAATATGCTTGGCTCAGTGGCAAACTCGCGTGTGCTACTCCTTCAATGTCTCAGGTTTGATTCCTACAAAAGGTGGTTCTTTGATTTTCATTTGTCCTACTCTAATCAGTCAAAAAATAATTAAAATCTACCAATTATTTTAACGGTCCCATTAATTTTTTCGTTTTTTAACGGCATGTGGCTACATTGGAACCAATTAAATAGTTATGTGGTATAATTAACACAATTAAAAATATAGTGGTCAAATCGACACCAACCTCATAGTTCGGTGGTCATTAGTATAGTTTACGCTGCAGCCATCGCCAAAGATAATAATATTTGATGTTCTTTAACTTAAGAAAATGTTATGAAATGTAAACTACATCTCCCAAATGAAAAGACATTAAAGACTATGTCTGTCCCTGGTGTACTTGTAAAAATATGCTTGGCTCAGTGGCAAACTCGCGTGGGCTACAATCTCAAGGTCTCGGGTTCGATTCCTACTAAGTGCGGTTTTTTGGTTTTCATTTTTCTTGCTCTAATCAGTAAATAAAAATAATTAAAATCTCTCAATTAGGTGGTGACACGTTAATTACAATAAATAAGTTTTTATAAGATTAAAATTAGGATCAAATTGATAGATTGTATAGATAAAGGGGACCAAATTTGTAATTACACTAATTATTTTAACAGCCCCGTTAATTTTTCCGTTTTTTTAACGGCAAGTGGCTACGTTGTAACCAATTAAATATTTATGTGGTATATTTAACACAAATGAAAATATAGTGGTCAAATCGACACCAACCTCATAGTTCGGTGGTCATTAGTATAGTTTACCATTAAATTAAAAAGACATAAAACATCATTATATTAATATATTTAGTAGGGCCACAAGTAGGGATGTAAAAAGCTGACCCGACCTGAAAACCCAACTGAAACCTTCTGGAGTCAGAACCTGATTTGACCTGAAAATTTAATGACTCGAACATGTTTTGTAACCGACTGTTGTTGACCCGAACCTGAATTCGATCTGTTACTGTAGTGACCGAATTCGACCTGCGTCCGACTGAAAATGACCCGATCCCGAATTGGACCTGTTACTATGGACCTAAAACCCGACTTGCGCCCGACTGAAATGAACCCGAACCCAAAGCAGACCTGGTAGATAACTGATTTTACCCAACTGAATTGACCCGAGATCCGATATTACCAGACCTGTTTTGGATTCGACATGTTTTGAACCAGACCTGTTTTGAACCCGACCGGTTTTGGACCCGACCTGTTAATTGACTCGATCTGCTTTGAACCCGACCTATTTTTAACCTAAACTGATATTGATCTGACTTGATATTTACCTGATATATAGTTGAAGAAGTCTACGATTTGAAAATTTTAAAGTGTTGATAAATATAAAGTATTAATTTATTAAATTATTTTAATATTAACTCGTTCAATATAAATTATTTGTGAAGTTTAATAAGAATTAACATACTTAAATTTATTTTATTAAAAATATTTAAAATTTAAAAATTTTATTAAATTAATAAGTTGTTATGGATGAATTTAAAACAAAATATTTAAAATTTAAATTAATTTATTAATTGTGATTATTAAATTTAAGAAATATTTTATTAAAAATTTTAATTATAACTATGAAAATAATAATAAAAATATTTGTTAGTTTAGGGGGAAGTTTCTTTTGAATTAATGGGGGAAAGTTTTTTGATTGATAGGAAATTATGGGGAGAATTTTGGCACCATAACAAACAAAATGGGGGGAGATTTTTTCACCATATCAAACAAAATGGGGGTGATTTTGGCACCATATCAAAAAAAATGGGGTTGCCGCCAGTCAAACAAAATGGGGGTGGGGGAAATTTTGTTGCCATATTAAACAAATTGAGAGTGGATGTGAGATTTTTTTATTTAGGGGTTAATTATCCTTTAGGTCCTTCCTTAATTAGATGGTTAGTGTTTAGGTTTTTTAGATTTTAGTTTATTTTTTTAGTCTTAACTTTTGGTTTAGTTTCTTTAAATTTTATTTAATTAGGAAATGTTTCATAAATTAATTAATTATTAAGCTTTTTGGTTTGCTTTAAATTTGATTTGGTCCTCGTATAAAAATTTGGTAAGTAATTAGGTTTAATAATTTTATTCATTTGTGATTTAGACTCTAATTAATAATTTAATTTTAATTTATTTTTAGATTTGTCCTTTTTATGTTTCAATTTATTTTGTTTGTTAGATTTATGAGTTTATGTTTAGGGTTTAAGGGTAAGTGTGTCAAATTGAATGTTTGGGGTTATGAGATTAGTTTAGGGATCATGTGATTAGGCTTGCACTCTAATTATTAGTTAATAGTGTCTGTAAGATTTAGATATTTATGTTTGGGGTTTAGGGGTAAATGCGTCAACTTAATTATTTGGGGTTATGAGATTAGTTTAAGGATTATGGGATTAGGCTTGTACTCTAATTATTAGTGATTATAAGATTTAAGGGTTGAGGGGTATTGTTTAGGGGTATACATATATACATACAAATATGTATGTTCTAGTATATATATATATATATATATATATATATATAACAATATATGCATACTAAAACTTACATACATATATATATATATATATATATATATATAACAATATATATATATATATACTAAAGGAAAATTTTACAACGGGCGACGAATATTGATGAACACCATTAATTTTAAAAAAAAATCTAAATCACTAAAATTATAATTAAAATTATCTCTTAAAAAATAAAAATCAAATTTAATAGTTACTTTATAATATTTTTTAATAGGTTATAATCAAATATACCTAATTCTCCTAAACCCTAACAAAATCAATCTCTTAAAAAAATATACACAATTCTCCTTAACCCTAACAAAATCAATCTCTTAAAAAAATATACACAATTCTCCTAAACCCTAACAAGATCAATCTCTTAAAAAATAGAAATAAGTTTATAATTTTGTAATAGATTCGAATCAAATATACCCAAATCTCCTAAACTTAAACCCTAACAAATTCAAAATGGGAAAAATTAAAATTAGGGTTTTATGGGATTTGATTTGGGAGTATTGGGTATATTTGATTCTAACCTATTAAAACATATTATAAAGTAATTGTTAAATTTATTTTTTTATTTTTTAAGAGATAATTTTAAATATAATTTTAGTCCTTTAGATTTTTAAAATTTTTAAAAAAATTGTGTTCATCGGTGTTCATCGTTAGTGGTGTTCAGCAATGTTCGTCGCACGTGGTAGACTCATCCTATACTAAAACTTAAATACATGCATATATATGTGTTTTAGTATGTATGTATACATGTGTGTTTTAGTATTTTCTTCATTCTAGTCCCTTAGCTTTATTTTAATTTGTCCACATTTATTATTCCAAATTGACCCACATTTTTTTTAATTTGTCCAATATTTTATTATTTTAATTTGATATTTTCTTCATTCTAGTCCCTTAACTTTGTTTTAATTCCATATTGACCCATATATATATATATATATATATTAATTCATCATGTTTTATAATTTTAATTTGAAATTTTGTTCATTTTAGACCTTAAAACTTTATTTTTATTCTAAATTGACATCTACTTATTGTTTTTTTAATTACTCTAATTTTTATACTTTTAATTTGTTATTTTTTTCATTACAGTCCCCAAAATTTTATTTTTATTCTAAATTTACCCTTTTTCATTATTTTCTTTTAAATTTGTCTAATGTTTTATAATTTTAATTTGATATTTTTGTTCATTATAATCCGTGAAACTTTATTTTTAATCCAAATTGACCCCTTTTCATTATTTTAATTACTCCAATGTTTTATAATTTTAATTTGATATGACTTTAAATAATTAACTCCAAATCAATGACGATTGACGAAGGCCAACCTAAAGACTATCGACTACTTATACGGTTGTACCGAACCCAAACTCAATACGAATTTCAATCCTAAAAATACCCCGACCTGAATTACCCGACCTGAAACTACCCGACTTGAAATGCACCCGACCTGAAACTACCCGACCTGAAATGCACCCGACCTGAAATGCAACCGACCTGAAATGAACCCGACCTGAAATGGACCCGACCTGAAATGGACCCGACTTGAAGTGTATCCGAACCCGAATTAACC